>CABFOS010061363.1:0-17576 GCA_900660315.1 Diretmoides pauciradiatus | reverse complement strand
GGGGGGTTAGTGTGGGGGTGGAAAGGGGGAAATGGGGGTCGGTGTGAGGTGAGTAAGAGATGAGTCAACAGCCCTCCACTATAAGATATCCTGATGGAGCCTAACAGTGGCATACACACAGAGACCGGCCAAGGTAAGGTCCATTCTTCTCTACATCTCCATCTCTTTCTCTTTACCCAAACCTCCCATCTCTATTTCACCACCAAAGATATACAACCTTCACAATCACACTTTCTCTTTCTCTCCATTCTGAAATTCTAACTTCAAAGACTTTTCAATGAGCATGTCATTTTTTTGTTAATTGTGCTTGTTGGGATGTTTGAACGCTAGGGGCTGTGTAGCACAGAAGTGGCAGGTGTTGTGGATGAAGTATTGCTCATAAGGAACTTTTCCGGAACTTTTCCTTGTCTGGTTAGATTGTGTATCATGTATGATCTCAGTTAAATGATTTAACTTCATGTACATCTAGTAGGAGTGAAAGATCCTTTAGTCCATTCTTATCAGAGACTGGGAGAGTAGTGGTGTCTAGCCAATGTCAGTGATCTTTGTACCGATTACACAGTCAGAAATCCACAAATATTGACTAGCGGAAACAAACATCCTGTATAAATTCCTGGAGGGAAGCTGAGGTGTATGAAATGACGACACAGACAGAAATGAAGTTGTGCATGCTGGCTAAAGCATTTAAGAAAAACCAAGTTATATGAAGATGAACTGCTAACAACAACAAAGAGAATACAAGTCCCCTGCATGACTTGTTGATCTCTAAGCATGTTCATTATCTTTCTCCTAGGAGTACCAGTGCTGTGTTATATACTGTGCATCCCAGGAATACAACAAATATGGACTACACCATGGCCGCCCTCCTGTTTTCTCTGCTGCAGATTTTCAACGTAGATGCAGCACCTCCCCTGTCAAGGGAAGCGGTGAATATGAGGTCCAAAATCAAATTCAATGCTGAACAGCTTGTGAGGAAGATAGACATCTACTTTCAGGTAAGATTTAGATATATTTATTGTAATATACTCTAAAAAGAATCGTAAGCCTTTATATGTTAGTTCTTGCATTTGAATGAATCCTTTTCTCTGTCTCTCTAGTTGCAGGTCCCTGTTGGCCTGACTATCAATCCACCTGCAGATAATCTGGATGGACTTTCCTCTATAGTAATGGTTCTGGAGGGCTACGAGAGCCTGCTCTCAGAAACCCTCGACAGACTTCCACAGCTGAAGCAGGAAGTGTCTTCGTTGAGGGGATTGCTAGACGGTTGGAAGCTGGGGTACTGCAGCGAGCAGCGGCCAAAGCCTCCAATGCAGGGACGGCTGGCAGAGCTACAGAGTCGGAAAGAATATATCCACACAGTGGGCATTGAGGCTCTCTTGGGACTGAAGGAGTTCCTCAATCTGCTACTGAAGAACCTGGATCATCTTGGGAAATGCTGATTGGCTATTATCGGGTGTTTTTAAGATGTTGGCCTGCGTTTGGGACAGGAAGTCTGGGTCAGTGGCTAAACTGAAGTTTGTGATGTGCTAAAAGACTTTACAATCTGACTTAGCATCCACTACTGCCCTTTTTTTTTTCTTCAAGCAATTTATTCTTTACCATTGAGATATTTATTTATATATATATCAGAAAGTGTTTTGTAACAAACATGGTCTTTTCATAAGAATATTTGCATAAAATGTGTTTTTTCAATAGGAATACAAATTGCTCTGCTTTACACACCAAAACCAAAATCAGCTGCTCATAAGTTGGTAATATGCTGTTTTTTGGGGAGAAAGCACTATCAGCTATCAGGAAGCAACACATTGAAAGATGAAGGTACACATACGCAGTCACTCGTGGAGCCGAATCAGCTGAGTAAGAGTCTGTCTGTGCCAGAGGGGACGTCACTATGAGCAGTGACATCATCCTTGGAGATTCCTGAAACTCAGGTCAAAATATGCCAGGAAAAGCAATGTTTTTGTAAGCGAACTGGGAGGGGGAGGGGGTCTTCAGTCTTCATCAGTTGATTGATCAGCCTCTACAGGATACTGTTGGTATCCATTCTATTTATATTGTTTATTTTTGTACAGTGTTTTTATAACCATTTGATAAAAAACGTGTATCCATGTATATTTAAGTAAAATAAAAGTATTTTTTGTAATGTTGTTGATTTATCTGTTATTTTACCAGGCAGTGTCATTAAGAGTGATATAGTGTAATGAGTGGTGGATACAGGAGAATGGGGTAACACATCAAATACTGCACCAACTTTATATTTAATACATAAATGTAAAGATGAACTCTAAACAACAAAGTGAAGTGTTTTGATATCATTTAATTAAAAAAAAAAGCATTTACATGAATCAAAACACTGACAAACTTACATTAATCAGTTTGGTTGGGTGAAAATAAACCACAGCATGAATTGAAACTGAGTATGGTCAAATGGAATAGAAAATGTACAGAGTATAATGAACTCTGATTTAGCACAAAATGTCGCTAACAGAACCATTATGTGACTTTTATTTATTCCAAAACATTAATATATTCAATAAAGTGGGTCTTCATTCCAGCAGTCATACACTGTAACTCTTAAAGGATCATTTCGGTCATTTTCAATCTGGACTCTATTTCCTCATGTCCGTGTGTGTTTGTGACTGATGGGAACAAGATTTTTTTTAATAAGTTCAGTATTGAGCAAAAGTGGGGGTTTTTTGCCACTGACTCTGATTGTTGTTTTAAGTGTCTGACAGGTTCCCGACAGAGAAATAAAACTTTTATATATAAAATGTTTGTATATACAAGAAGAGGTCTCACTCTTCACGAAATTTCTCTGTCGGGATCCTGTCAGACACTTAGAACAACAATCGGAGTCTGTCAGTGGCAAAAAACCCCACACGCTTTTAGAGAACTATACACTTGCCCTTCGGCGATAACGTTATAGCCGCATTAGCCGCTAATTGCTAAAAACACTCACTCAATACTGGATCAATTTCAAATGTTTTCCCCCACCAGTCACATAGACACACGACCATGGGAAAACAAAGTCCAGATTGAAAATGACCGAAGTTATCATTTAACAACCACACTTTTACAAATGTAAATGCTGCATTCTGATCTGCGCGCACACACACGCACACGCACGCATACACACACGCACACACACACGCATTGAGAGTTAACTGTTAAACCACTTGTTTCTTTTGATATTGGTGCTGGTCTTGTCGCTGTTACCAATCAACTTCCGCTTGTATTGCTGCACCAGATTGTCGAATCGGTCCTCCTCTTTGCTCCTGAAATGCTTCTTTGCTGCTTTACCCTTTTTGAAAACAAAGAAACAAAAGGAGTAGTGTAACAGAGCCGCTCTGATCAGGGTCCCCACAATCACTTCATGGACATGGATTGACATTGGTCAAAGTTAGACATCATAGAGGCTTATTTTTTACTCTAGTAAAGTCAATAAAGTATAGTTAAAATGATTCATTTTTAAACCGAACACTGCGGCTTCATCAGTATCAAACATCCATCACAGATTTTTCCATCCATCCATCCATTATCTACCGCTGAATCCTCCAGAGAGCTGAGGCATACTGATGACTTTGTGTGTTATAATTTAAAATAAAAGCACTTTCAAAGCCATCCATTCATTTACCAAAACCTTATTTTCTGTTGTCAAACGCACAAACTTTCAAGGATTTCCAGACCTGTAGGAACCCCATCTTTTGTACAATTTGCACAGTGATGCCACACACACACAAAAAAACAGATGAACAACATCAATGAGGTACACATTCACCTCCCTCTCGTAGATTCCCATCTAAACCACAATTTTATATTGTCAGTAAACCCAATCTAAACATCTATTTTATCCATCTGTTCTTTGATGGCATTAGCTTCATTGCTTATAGAAATGTGTCTGTCTGCCATCGACAGACTGATATGGATTTCCTGACTGGCATGAAGAGACAGAGGTCGGCAGAAACGCCAGTGAGCTGTACCCTGTAGTCAGATATCCTGTGTGTATCTATAGCAGCACAAAATAACATTTTCTTGCAGAAAACATTAAAGTAATTGGCTGCGAATTAATTTGAGGAACATCACTGATATGAGGGAAACCACTGGGGTTGCGTGGGATATTTCATTACTTCTGATTGGCTGAGACGTGGGCATTTCTTTCTGAAGTACTGAAGTAGAGCTGACAAAGTGTAACCACCATTCTATTGCTTCTATGTTGCCTTGTCTTTACTAGTATTGTAGTAGTTCCACTGCAATTTCACTTGGTGGCGACAAAGCATCAGATTTTAAAGATACTACAGAAATGGGTACCATACAGTATGTGCTTTGCTGGTAAAATTGTTTTGGTCCTGTCCAATTTTACCTTCACAACAGGCCACGTTAGCAGAATTAACTGTTAGCCCTGCAAGTCGTTTGTGTCTTAGTACAAGCAGTAGTATACAAACATCCTCTGGTTATGCAATTCTCCACATCAGGCATTTGCAAAACACCTGCAACTTTTATGTTCATTCCTCACAACTCTTTAGATTGTAACTTTGAAAAAATGTTGTTTTCTACAACATGCGTCATCTTTGCAATGGAATGTGGCACAAGACAACACATGAAGTTTAGAACACGAAAAAACACAAATCAAATGGGAGCCCTGAGGCAAAAAAAATAAAAATCCTGTGGACAAAATCTGTCAGACTGACAATGCAGAGAGAGCAGACACTGATTCCACTACTGAGTAATGAGGTCTACTATTAATATTTTATTGTATTTCTATTTTCCACATTAATAATGAATAAATAAGGACAGATCAGATTGCACATGTAGGTACCTGAGTTCTGGGTAGTGTTTGTTTTTCAAGGATTTGTCTTCGCGGTCTCTCTTTCCTGCCATTCTTGGGCTTCTTGGGTGGAGGCGCTTGTTGTTTTCCTTTATCACGCATTCTGCACAAGACAGAGGTTCAGACTAATGGCACAAACTGTAACTACAGTATGATGTCCACTATGAATCATTGACACACCAACACTCTGTTAGACACAGAGCGATATTGGGATTTTACTATTCATTATGCTTGCAGTGCACTCTTACATGATGTGCCGTTGTCTATAGGTAAAAATGTCCATTGGTGATCAGGGATGAGTTTCCTGATAGTGATTGATCTTGAACATTCACAACATACTTCATACAGTTTCACAACAGTTCTTGAAAATGTCATGTGCGCTTCCCAGAGGATATCATGAAGCAAAAAGTTCAAGATACTTCAAAGAAATACATTACTGTGCAAAAGTCGGAAGGTGTGTTCACACCGGACGCGACTTGCGACTTTGAGTTGCTCAAAACGCGTGTATCGCGTCGCTTGAACATATTTTGGATCATTGCTTCGCCGCGCATCAAATCGCAATCCGTATTTGTCAGCTGGTACCTTCTGCTTGCCGTAGCAGGGACGCGTGTCTTGTGTTTGACTCTCTTCCTGGTTCTACAGAGTTAAACATTTGCGGGTCGTTCTCAAGCTGCAATAGACAGATATTCACAAAACTTACCCGGTAAGATGAACTTTTTCACCGACTTTAACCCACGAAAACAGTTAACTCTGTAGAACCAGGAAGAGAGTCAAACACAAGACACGCCTCCCTTCTACGGCAAGCAGAAGGTACCAGCTGCTAAACACGGATTGCGTTTTGACGTGCGACGAAGCAATGATCCAAAATATGTTCAAGCGATGCGATACACGCGTTTTGAGCGACTCGAAGTCGCAAGTCGCGTCCGGTGTGACCACACCTTCCTAGATTATTTTTAGATCAATTTGGTCTCATGTATTTTGTTTTGTTTTCTGCATTAGCGTTTTATCAGTTTGAGATCATGCAGATCATTTTCTGCACACGTTGACAGCGATCTGTGCCTTCAGTAAAGGATTTTGCCTACACATCACCTGCAGAAAGGTACTTGAAATCTCGCGAGATTTCACATAGTTGCAACACGTTTCGGGAAACACTTGTGAAATTCACGTATGTCTTAAATAGTTACTTCTCAATACACTGCCTTTTGGGAAACTAGCACTCGCACTCGCATGGACATTAACAGTACCTGATCTTGGGTCCCCGGTGGGAGGGAAAGAGCAGAACCTTCTTCCGTTTCTTTCCTTCTCCCAGCTCCACATGTTCTACCTCAGGATTGGTCTGGAAGCCAGAATACTGTCTGCCTTGCTTCTGGTTCTGAGAAAACGCTGATACACACAACACACAAAGGACAGAGAGAAGAAGAGTAAGGAGGGAAGAACGCCTGGACTTCAATTAACTTCAATGTCAGTCAAAGATATAACAGAATGACAACTGGGTGATTTTCTAACCAACATGTGGTGATGTAGGCTTAGACTGACATATCGAGCTGATATCCTTTATCAAAAACTGGATACCGACTAGTCAGTGTCGTCCACAGGCGATAATGGGTAAGACGCAGTTTGCTTGATTTCACAGTTATCTTAAAATTCATAAACATTACACTAGTTGTCTATGGGAAGCCCTAGACCTGAATTGATTCTGATGTGAAATTTTGATCAGATTTCACCCAAGTATGCATTATTATTTATCATCATCATAAATAGCAACAGTTGTATCCTGGTTTCAATGGAGTTTTAGCATCCCATGGTGTAAATACTGTTTCATCTGCAGGTGTGATCAAAGAAATATCAATATTGTTATTATCCATTCAAAAGCAACAATCGGTTAAACACTAGTATGATGTACAACTGTCTAATATGTTCCTAACACTGGAAACAAAAGTGCAGCGCAGACAAGAAAGGACTTGTCTGTGCTGATGGGGACTGTGTTTCAGGTCCACCTTTCTGAGGGCCAGTTCCATGTCCGGGAGTCTGGAACTGAGGCTTTTTAGGGCCAGTTCCATGTCCGGGAGTCTGGAACTGAGGCTTTTTAGGGCCAGTTCCATGTCCGGGGGTCTGGAACTGAGGCTTCGCTCCAACTTTTAAAGGTGTATTTCTGGCAAGCTCCTGGAAAAACATGAACACGTGAATTATTTCCTTTTAGAATATACCATCTTTCAAAAATGAATAAGTTCACACATACACACGTACCTTATTTTTTTGTTGTCGCATCTCTTTCATTTTGAGCTTCTTTCCATCCTCCAGGGAGAACTCAACAATAGGCCTCTGTGGAATAACATGGAATGGAAAGATTGTTGGTTGACTTAAAATAGGGAATAGGTAAATGTAGTGTAACAATTTGAAGGGTAAATCAACAGAATGAAGCTACAGAATGGACTGAAGCACTCCATTGCAGATACCCACCTTGTGTGGGCCGAAGATGTCAGGGTTGTTGTTGAGGTGACGAAGTGTATTGAGAGCATGCTCATGATCCCGGAATTGAACAAAGCCATAACCTAGTGACTGTCCCAACACCTGGCCCTTCTCTGGCTTCCTGTCATACATCACCCTACACTGGAATGAGAAACAGCAGGCACGCATGAACAAGAGCAAGAGCACCCCCTAGTGGGCAAAGAGATAAATGTCTTGCACAAAACTATTTTCAGGCATGTGTAACAAAGCTGCATCCCATGGTGTAAATGTTGGGAATATCTAGTCAAGATTGAGGTCTTTAATGAAATGTCTACCAATATGTCATATTGTTTCTCACCTCAGTGACGTTGGCTCCTTTGCTTCCTTTTACTGCTTGCAGGCAGAGTGTTTTTAGTTTTTTATTGTCCACTGATTTGGGCAAGTTATGGACGCACAGTCGAGTCTTTGACACAAACACATTTATGTCCCGAAGCTTGGTCCTCTTTATTTCTTCAAACTAAGGGGAGTAGGCAACACAAAGCACATGAATCAACATAGTACTCAACACAGGAGTCCTCAAAGTGTTGGTAATTGGAAAACTAACCAATACAATGTGCAATACAAAGTGTTCTCCTACTAGCAGAGTGAGAAAAAGACTGAAAAGAAAAGGAACTCACTCTGGTTCTCTTGACCATGTCTGCTGCAGGCACGCCCTCTGCAGCCTTGGTTCCAGCACGGATCACTAAGTGACAGGGATGGAGTCAGGAAGAGAATGAAACAGCGAGAAGGACTCGGAGGCAATTCAAATTCTGATCTACTAGGAATTGGCCTAGTAGAATACTTCAATACTGGCCTTACAAGCCAGACCTGACCTTGTGAATTAATGACAATATTGCGATCAACTTGGGGTCTCGTCTACAACGGCTACTTCAGTGTATTTATCTTGCATTCTTTCCGCGATTGATGTTAAAATATATGTTTACTACCCTGTATAAGTGCAGAATCCTATTTACATTCCATACAGGACGAACTGTACATTTTCTGTTTCCACAAACTTGGAATGTCTTTCACGGGTGAAGCAAAGCTCATTTTTGCAGGGGGGGAGGGAATCTCGACAACATTAAGCGTGTAACAACATTGAGGTTTGGTGTAACAAAGAGTCAGCGGGGATGCAAACATATGATCATTTATCTCGAGGTGAATATAAGGCGGCCTAACTGAGTGAGTGAAGGGGACAGGTAGTTACGTAGAAGGACAGGAGAGAGTGCATCAGGTTTACTCACATCCCTCCCTGGCCAGGTACAGGTTCCTGGTGCCCGTTTCTACTTTCACCTTCTTGTCCTTCAGCTTGGCGGCATCTTCTCTGCTCACTGCTGCCACGATCACCAGCTTTCTACCATCTATACTGATACCGCCGCTCTGAATCAAACAGCCAACATTACAACTAGGCAAGCAACGTAAACTCATTGTATGAAATAGAAGAGATATGAGCCAAGAGACAATACATGTGTTTATATAAAATGCACAAACACTAGAATATTACTAATCAATGATTCAAAGTCATCATAATTATGTTGCATCTCACCACTGACTCGTCCGCCGCTGCAGCGATGCATTTCTCTGCAGCCTCTTTACTCTTAAACTGGGCAAATGCAACACCTGGAAAAAACAAAAACAAATGCTGTCAACCTGTATTCTCAAACAAGAGGGAAGGGGGGAGACAAACGGTTCCCTCAAGCAGCACTGACTGACCTTTGGAGTGTTCTGTGTCTGGGTGGAGAACGACCTTGACGTAGTTAAGTTCGCCGTACCGCAGAAGAACCTCCTCGAGGCCATCTTCCTCCGTGTCAAAGGACAGGTTTCTAAATCAAGCAGGGAGTAGGAGGCACAAACAAGACCGTGAAATTAGGAAATGAAACAGGGTGAAGAGCGCTGAGGTTATTGAAAGGAGCTTTAAGAAGAAGGGGAGGAACCTGATGAAAACTGTTCTGCCCTGGTTTACGTCTGAAGGGAGAGGTTTCCTTGGAGTTTTCTTACGCTCTAAAGGAGAGAACGTAAAGTCAGCAGTGTGAAAGCAGCATCCTTATGCAAGAGATATTTACATTGTCAAACATTTCATGTAAAAATATGAACAAATAAAGTAATTATACCAGATTTGTCTTCATCTTCATCGTCATCATCATCATCATCATCATCATCATCATCCTCTTCCTCCTCATCATCATGATCATCATTGTCTGATTCAAGGCTACTCTTATCTTCTCCCTCCTGGGACACAGCAGCATTCTCCTCTTCCTCTTCTTCCTCCTCCTCCTCTTCCTCTTCTTCCTCCTCCTCCTCCTCCTCTTCTTCTTCCTCCTCCTCCTCTTCTTCCTCCTCACTGTCCTGTTCTTCACTAGCATCCTCATCTTCTGACTGGGACTCCTCCACCTGCTGCACAGCTGGTTTAGAACTGACCCTGTGGAGAGTATTGGTCATTGCTAGTTGGTTTCAACACCTAGGGGGGCATGTTATCTGAGGTATATACATTTTGAGTGTCATACTTCTTCTGAGGGGCCGGACGTTTCTTTTCTCCTTCCTCTTCTTCAGGGTCACATCCTGTGTTTGACTGTTTTGCAGTTGCATCTTCTGTTTTCTTCAGTCCTATGATTTAAACAAAATTAAAGACTTGTTTTTAACAATGTCCAGGAATATGTACAAAGTGTTTCCTCTTCTTTTGTTGTGGCTAATAAGAGATGCAGTTGTTTTCTCTTGGTGGTGAATAAGCTGCAATTACCTGTGCTGGAAGATGCCTGTGTGGCAACAAACTTGTCCTTAGGCACAGCCCAGTCAACTGCCACCTGCCGACCTGTGAATGAAAAAATTGATGACAATTCACACATTCGTCAGATCACAAACTCAGAATACAAACTGAATAGTGCTTATTTTTTTCAGAGCGAGGCCACTTACAACAACGATGAACAGAAACAGTCACTAGTACAGAGGTATAAGTGTCTCACTCACTGACCTTTGATCTCCTTCAGGTTCAGAGCATTCAGCGCTTTCCCTGCCTCAGACACGCTCTTAAACTGGACAAATGCAAATCCTCGCATCTTCCCATCTACACGAAGAATGGCCAACAAAAAGGAATTATACAAGAGAAAGAAACTTTTACATGCAGTAAATTGCTTCAAAAATACGTGTTGTTGATTTTTACCCGGTTTTAGGGGGATTGTGGCCTCAATGACTGTTCCAAACTTGGCAAATGTTTGCTTCAGATCCTCCTCGGAGCACTTTAACACAAGACAAACTCTCATGCCCTACAGGTCTAGTAATAACCATGCCTATACCATGTCACCTTGTAAATATTAAATTCGGAGAATGTTTGAAAGCTTGTTGACGGTCACAATTTGCACTCACATACAAGCATACCTTAAAACTGAGATTCCTAATGATCAGTCTTGCTTTCAGCGTGTTTTTCCGGATTCCTTTCGATTTCTGCTCATTTCCCTTTGGTTTTGGAGCTGGCTCTTTTGGTGCTAAATGGAAGATAAGCCCACAACACGGTTATGAAGATGACACATTGTTGAAGCCTTCTCACTCGCTATTTGTATAGGGTCGCTGGACATTCATACACACCCGCTTTCTTTTTGTCATTTACTTTCTTCTTTGCCACCGACAGAGAGATCCCCTTTCCGTCGTATGCTTTTATTTCTCTCATCGCGCGCTGTGCATCCTCCTCCATGGAATATGTGACGTATCCAAACCCCCGACATGTTTCTGTGCCTGTGTGTGGATGGACGGGGATTAAAACCTGTGATTCACATCGATACAACAAGAATTCATTCAAGTGCTTCAAAAACTTTGCTTTTTTTTAGCGTAAGTCAGCTCGCAGTGGTGTAATGTAACTAAGTACATTTACTCAAGTACTGTACTTAAGTACAATTTAGAAGTTCTTGTAGCTTGAGTATTTCCATTTCATGCTACTTTATATTGCTATTCCACTACATGTCAGAGGGAAATATTGTACTTTTTACTCCACTACATTTATTTGACAGTTTTAGTTACTAGTTACTTTGCAGATTTAGATTAACACAAATTATGAATCAACTAATAAATGATGTATATATATAAGCTCCCATATAAAGTAATTAAAATTAGCTCCATCTTTACCAGCTGCAGCATTAAGTGATGAACACATTAATGCGTCAATAATTATAGTCCAATAACATGATGTATATGATTCTGAAATGGGCCATTCTGCATTGCATTATGACTTTTACTTTTACTACTTTAAGTATATTCTGATGCCAGTACTTTTGTACTTTGACTTAAGTCAGATTTTGAATGCAGGACTTTTACTTGTAACAAAGTATTTTCACACTGCAGTACTGCTACTTTTACTTAAAGTCAAAGATCATGAATACTTCTCCTCTGCCTCGAGTAAACTCCGCTCGATAGGTTCATATTGTTTCTGTTGTACAAGCTGTAAAGACTTTCAGTGCCTCACCTTTTTCGTTGACAACGAAGCACTGCTTCACAGGGCCGATTTCAGAGAATATCTCCTCAAGACGTTGATTTGAAGCCGAAGCTGGTAGGGAGCCAATGAATAAAGTCAGCGACGGCATGGCTCACCCACGGCGGTGCCGAGCTGCTGGGCACAAACACGCTCCAAAGTAGAAACTGTTAACGAGTATTGTCGTGGCAGCGTGTTTGCTACCATTTAATTCCACGCGAATATATATACTGAGATTAATACACGTTTTAAAAACTGTTTGACTTGAATATGAAGCCCGAGCTAGATTGTCGCATGTTTACATGTGGAGGTAGCCATCTTAAAAAAACCCGGAAGTCTTCTTCTTCTCCTCTTTTGATTGGAACGCAGGTGCATAGCGCCACCTACTGGATTGGAGTGTGCAGAGTCACGGCATTGACTTCCAAAAAAAGCTAAATATTGCCCTACCACTGTTATCTCCTATCTCATTTAACTTTCCCTTTCAATAACAAATGTATTACCGTCTGTATGTACATGCTCTACAGTCTACACAATTACAATCGTCACATTTATTAGATGCATTATTTCCCATAATATATATTATATTTATTATTACATTAAACAGGACTAATAATGACATCTCGGATCCAGATTGGAATGTTCTGATACGAAATCCAACACCCAATTATATAGAGCCTTCCACCAATGCCTAGCTTATTCATTTTAATCAGTAACACCTCATGCTACATGGAGTCATAAGCCTTTACTATGTAAAAAATATATACTGTAGCCATTAATTATTTCATGCAAAGTCTTTTCAACTTCATTTTTGACTTTGACTAAGGTATCTGATGTTGATTTCCCTCTCTGAAAACCAGTCTGGCATGCACATACCGGTAATAGTCTTTGCTCTAAGTCTGTAAATATCTCCCTTATTTACTTAAATTACATGTTTACATGGGGTAGCCATCTTAAAACATCTACCGGAAATTGTTTTCTTCTATGTAGGCCTATAGCTTCCAGTATTTGCTGGATCTTTGCTTTTCACAAAAGGTAGAATGAGTGTAGTTTTCCAACAAGTAGGTTCAAAATCCCCTCGGGCAGCTGACGGAATATGGCTTCAGTGTAAAGCTTTTCTTAACTCAGCTAAAGTGAATCTAGGTGCTTTTCCGTTATCAATTTTCTTATTCACATCACTGTTCTTTTAATATTTGTTCTTTCCTTTGCCTATGCATTCTACAAATTCTCAAGTCTACATGTTCGCTTGGGTTTGTTCAAATCAAAAAGGCCCCAATTTTCCACGTATTCCCAAAATGCCTCTCAAATTCCACAAGGATTTGTGTTGGTGGTTTTTTATGTTTTTTTACCCATACTCTATGCTAGCCAAAGAGAGTAGAAAGGACATAACATTTGGAAATGACAAGCCTCCAAACCTTTTTGTTCAGGGAGGCATTTTCTTCTCTTTTGAACTGCACTATTTGCCCCCTTGTGACCTGTTTTATAAATAAAATCCATTATTATTGACATAGGAACCTCAAGCCAACTGAACTCTCTAAATAAACAAACATATTAAAGGAAATTGCACCACACAAAGTATAATTTCAATTTAAAACATGACAAGGCTGACAAATGTCTTGAATAGTCTGATTATGGAATATGTACACCTTCATAACTTAAATGTAACTGTATGAAACAAGAGCATCAACGCTTAGAGAATAACAGGTTTATAACAGTTAATTGATATTTCAGTAGTGCAAATAGTAACAGTATTTGATCCCTGTGGTTACGGATGGCTTTGGTAAACTGAGATAGAGGTACAACGTGTAAAACAATCAAGCAGTATACAGGCGTACAGTACACTGGAGAGGTAGAGAGTTATCACAGTTTGTCAAGGTAAGAGACAATGCACAGACTTTCCGTTATCCCTTAATTGGAGTAACGACCGAAACACTGAAATATAGCATGGATCTGGTAGAAAGACATGACACAATTCACACAATATAGTTACTCAACCATATTAAATGTATGATAGGCTGTATGAAGGACAATAAACACACATCCAGTATCAGATCTAAAAATGCTTAATTTTGAGCCAAGTCAAAATAATACATCAGCAACAGGACTCTGAGTTTGATATAAAAGGTGGAGTCAGTGGAGGAAGTAGGAAATTTATGGAGGTTGAAGACAAATTAGACTGCAACAGTCTGAATGAGTTACAAGAGCTGACGAGTGCATCATTTTTCAACAAAGCCAGTACTGTAACATAACTGCAACGGGCGGCAATAGCTCAGTTGGTAGAGCAGTCATCTGGGAATTGGAGGGTTCCCGGTTCGAGGCTCCTCCGGGTAGCGTGTCGAAGTGTCCTTGAGCAAGACACTGAACCCCTCACTGCTCCCGACGAGCAGGTTGGTGCCTTGCATGGTTGCTGCTGCCGTCAGTGTGTGAATGTGAGAGTGAATGGGTAAAGTGTGAAGTGTATGAATTGTAAAAAGCGCTTTGAGTGGTCTCTAGAAGACTAGAAAAGCGCTATATAAATACAGTCCATTTACCATTTACCATTTGTACATTGTATTTCCGAGTGTCCCTTAACATTCATCTCTTTAACGTAATCCATAGTGCCTCACATTTTGGCCTTTAGAGGGGCAATGCTGATGGATTGAAGGAATGTGTTCAGGGTGGTCATATACTCCTGTGGGTACCTCTTCATGTGACCCGCATGGATTGAATCGGCCCACTTCTTTGCTGTGACGTCCATCCCACGTTTCCGCCAAAAATCAATCAGGTCCTCCATGACTTGTGGGTTGCACATCGGATCATTCTCACAGAAGAAGAACAGCGCAGGGGCAGCGATGGGAGTGTTCCAGAACACATCCGTGCTCTTGTTAAAGTAATCCACTGTTTGGTGTTTGAAGATGTCAAAGTACAGCAGGCTGGCTTGTTTCACCAGTTTCTCCCAACGAGGAAACATGGTCTTACCTAGACCTGAGCAGAGAGAAGAAGCACACCGACCATGAGAGAAATCATTCACTCCTAATCCTGGGTACATTTCATGCATTAACTGAAATCATGTTGTTAACCATTTAACTAACCTGTAGCCATGTTCTCCAGAGAGCCCACCACCAAGCTATCATAGACATGGCCTTTGATCCTCCCTGTGAGCCCCTGGTATCTCTGTGTGTCCCGGGACACGTGCACCAGAAGCTGAGCGAATGTGTAGCCACCAACGGAGAAGGCGTGCACAAGCAGTGGGCGCGACACAAAACGTTCACTCTGGAGCAACTCCAATACCCTCTCTCCATATCCCAGCCCCCAGCGTGGCCACAAGAACTGTTTCACCTGGCGTAAGACACAGAAGACAAAACGGCTTCTACACTTTTCTCCACACACTGGAGACAGAGAGGACAGAAGCCACAACACATTTGAGAGGCGACAAAGGAGAGAAAAAGTGAAGATGAAAGAAATGACTGCTGATAGACAGAAAGTAAGAAAAGAATATTGAAAGGGAGCCTTATTATGCTCAAACAAACCACATCTTAGAGTTTAGAATTGTCCTCAAAATGACACCTGGAGAACCCACTGACCCAGAAATGAAGGAGTGTTGCAGTAAATAAAAAATACCTGTTTTAGTAAAAAGAAAAACCTGTGCAAAAAAGCACATGTTCATGATCAACTGTGATAAATCTATAACAGCAACATAAATATCTGAAAGTACAATATGTGAGCCCTAAATCCTCACAAACATGGCCACATTTACATGGATGCACAAAAACATGTTTTGTATCGATGGAGGCTTTATTTCAACCTACAGTCCTGAGCTCGTTGTAGGAGGTGTGGAAGAAAACGAATAGAAACTTTAATTTTAGTACGACATGAAATAGTTATAGAGGTAGCACACACACGTATTAACAGTAGTAGTCATCGTTGAAGTACATATATGCCATGCTGTTTCTTTCCTAAATGAATTCGTGCTTGTTTCAAGGATACTGATGCTTTGAGTTAGCTAGAGGATGACCTAAAGCCTAGTACAGTCTGAGGGATTTGTTTTCCCAACCCTGTTTTGTCAGCGACCTTGTTATTATGACCTGAAGGGGCTTGTGTAACTTTTAGGTATGGCAAGTCTGTTAGAGGGGCAGAGAAATGCTTGAACGCTGTTTGAGCTGTACACTTATTTTCTCCATCATACCTCATGATTAAATGAAATCACTCTGCTTAAAACAACTTTCAGTGGCAATTGACTTTTACGGAGTTATGGAGGACTGGGACGTTTTGTTGCTGGGCTGGCCAGCTGTCTTTGCATTATAGTTTTCTGATTCATAGTTATACTACTTTGCAGATCACAACAAAAAGCATACTCTGTCAGCATTAAAATAACTGTAACTTCTTAGGCTGTGTGTTGGTTTATTTTTCAAAGTTTGCTGATGCATTCAACCACCACAACCACTGAAAAATCCTAAGCTGTAATATTTTCCAGTTGACTTGCTTCTACCCCTCTCTTCTTGTTATTGGAACAACTCTAAAGGCCCTGAGACACCAAGCAGATGGCAAAGAACTAGCACCGACCAAGGCTGACGGTCAGATCGCTTTGCATCACCTCTCGTCGCCACCTCATGTAAAAGTTGCATTTGAACACACAACACAGACTACAGCCTACGGCCAGCTGACGGCCAGCTGACGGCTGACATGCACATACGTTGAATATGATGCAACAAACAACTTTGAGTAGATGCACACTGAAACATAGGAGTTTAACCAAGTGTGGTACATTTCACATGAGAAAGTAAAGTACAGGAAAACCTTAGTGACCACAAGGGTCTTCCTCACGCTGTGCACAGCTGTACTTACTTTGCAGCTCTAGTGTCCACTGACACTCTCCTTACCTCAGTCTCCACCATGAGCACATCAAAGCCAGTGCGTAAGTATATTTCACAATACTTGGCCAACGCTTGGGGTCGTGCGCCCAACCACGGCAGCATCAACAGAAGGGGTTTCGTTTCTACAGGGGATGGCGCCTGTTTTTCTGAGGCGGGAGACACTGACTCATTCAGGTAGAGAGTGATGTTCTTACAGAGGCGGTGGGCAGTAATGCCTCTGCTGATGGCTGCCCTGGCCAGCATGGTAACAGCTGATACCCACTGGAGTAAAGCAGCCAGGCAATACTGAGAGGACCTGCAGAAAAGAGAAACATACGAGAATATTCAGCTGATTGACGATAGATTCAAATAGATTGTTGATAAAACTAGCAAAATTGCCCGGTTTGTCCGCTCTAAAACATCTGGGAGAACTGAGATCAATGTTAACTGTGCACATTTGTTGTACTTGTTACTTACTCATGGCTGCTAATGAAAAACAAAGCTAAATATAGTGTTACAGCGCAAATGTGTTTAGTTTTCGTAGCATGAGCACCAAATTTTCAAATGTCAAAGACATTTAGCTCATTTAGCCAATCTAAATACCACTTTCCTGCTGACCACTGTATAGTATATGTTCAGATTGATAACACAGTCATTATAATTACCTTATGATGGGTTTGACCTATTGAATTCATTTATATACTACTGTGACTGGTGACACTAACAAAGTCTACACTGGCCGCGTCACTTCAGCATCGGTACCCACCGGAGTCTCTGCTTCTGTAGCGCCTGGCCTGAACGTTCACTACCTAAACAGAAGAACTTGAAAAGTTTGCATGTTTCGCCATTACACATTCCAGTGCCAGTTGCAACTTTTATCAGACATATTCTCGATTAATACCGTTTAGGAAACCGTTTAAGACAAGTGGCGAGCGAACGCTACTTTGGTTTGTAATGTATTTCCTCGGTCCCAGGTTTT
>CABFOS010061347.1:0-10957 GCA_900660315.1 Diretmoides pauciradiatus | reverse complement strand
GAAGAGAAAGAAGAAAAAAATAAATAGAATAAAATAAATAAATAAAAAATTGTAAAAAAAATCAAAGAAAAAAAAAGAAAAAGAAGTAAAGTATATATAATTGTCACAAATAAACAATGCTTATATATATAATATACCTGGGCACCGAGATGTATGATACAGAGCAACCCCCAGATTCTTTTAATTATGCACTACTTTTTCCCATTGTTTTGAATGGTGGATGTCTCATTGTGGAACAAATCAAATCAAATGTGTATGTATTTTTTTCAGGTTTACCATATGCACTGAACCAGGCAGGGCTTCCCTTTGGCCTCTTGCTTTTGGTAGTTGTAGCTTTCATCACAGGTGGGTATAGGTCACATTATGGTAAAGGATACTTGATATTATCAAACAAACCAACAAATAACATAATGTTTATGCTTCACGGTAGACTACTCCATCATCTTATTGATAAGAGGAGGTAATCTATCGGGGACAAACAGTTATCAGTCACTGGTGCGCAGTACCTTTGGCCTCCCTGGATTCTTGATTCTGTCTGGACTGCAGTTCCTTTACCCTTTCATTGGTAAGTTTGTCTTTAAAATATATAAATATACCAATCCAGAGATGAATAGTGCACAATGGTATATACATTCTGTCTATTTTCCAATCCAGTCTGACAAATTACTGTACATTTATATTACAACAGACTAACACTTGTTTTGGTTCTACCTATAGAGAATACAGCATTACAGATAGAAATGGGCAGAATAATATGATGTTTTACCATTGTCTTCTTCCTCAGCCATGATTAGTTACAACATCACAACTGGCGACACACTGACCAAAGTATTTCAGAGAATCCCAGGAGGTACAGTACGCCACATTTAGTCTGTCCCACCTCAAATGAAATGTCACATTTCACTATGTATGCATTTAGAAAGAGTTTTCCAAGTTACCAAATAAACACTGATGCATGTTAGTTCCAAAAATTCTTACGATATTCTAAAGTTGATTCCAATCACTGTCATTCTGTCATTTATTGTGTTTGCAGTTGGCTCTGACCACATACTCACCGAGCGCCACTTTGTGATCGCAGTATCAACCATTCTAGTCACACTGCCCCTCTCGCTGTATCGCAACATAGGAAAGCTTGGGAAGGTAAGTTCCGTCATATACATTTAGTCATTTCAGAGCGCACATTTGATTCCGGCTGTGAAACAACTGTGTGTGTTACTACTGTAGGTGTCCCTCCTGTCGACGGTGTTGACCCTGGTCATCCTCATCATTGTAATCATCAGAGCCGCGACCTTTGGACCACACATGTATGTCGTACTTTTCTGCAACTTGCTAAACTGAAGTGCTTTTCAGTGTTCAGTGCCAATGTTGAATAATTCTGATGACTCTCTAGCGTCCCTACAGAAAATGCATGGGCGTTTGCAAAGTGGAATGCAATGCAGGCAGTTGGTGTGATGTCATTTGGTGAGTTTGATGATGATGATGATGATGGTGTCGTATGACTAGAATGTTATTAATGTTATGTATCGTTGCTGTCAGAAAAAAAGGCGTCTGTTTTGCAGCCAAAAGTTAATGACGCCCACACAGCAAAGCAGACGGCCAAATACACTTAAGGGATTGAAAACAGATCAGCAGTGAATATCCACAAGAGACGACTTTAAAGGGATAACGCCTCGGCTTGCACCACGGGTCAAACGCATGTCTCTTGGATGAACGGAGACTTGTCCGCGATGTCGCACGAGCACGGAACAGTATCAATGAAATTGTTATTGAATGGCTCTCGTCAAGGGACCGAAGCCCACAGCTTCCACGCGGGGTCTGTGTCTAGTCAAGTCCATTCTGCTGAAAACGCTTCAAAGCCGGTGGAATAACGAGGAGCTCTAGGTAAAGTGGTGAGCGCTCCGACCCACTGCCGTTCCTCTGGAAACCTGAAACACATTTCTCCAGTCCTCCGAGGCCTTTACGTACAAAGTGGCGAGCATTAGGGCTCTGAACTAAGTGCATTGAGGGGCCTGGGAGAGAGGCTAGTACCCATCTCTGAGAAGACCACCCTCTGAGTTGAGACAAGGCAGCCCAATAACTGCATGGTTGTTGTCTCTTTTGGCTGCCAGGAGAACACACTAATGCTCTAATGCCACGAAACATTTAGCACCTAAAGGACCAAGGACTAAAAACCACCAAACCATTATGAGCTTTTCCTCTCCAAGCAGCAATATGTTCAATGTTTTGATTGTGGTTGATCAACTCTGATGGCTGACAAGTGGTTGTTTTTTCTTTGTCCCTGTGTCTCTTTAGCCTTTATATGCCACCACAATAGCTTTCTGATCTACGGCTCTCTGGAGCAGCCGACTCTGACTAACTGGTCTCGAGTCACCCACGTGTCTGTTGGCTCCGCGCTGATAGTCTGTGCTGTATTTGCTGTCGCTGGCTATGCTACCTTCACTGGCTACACACAAGGTGGTAAACACTCGTCTCAATGCAACCTATACAGTAGATGCCAAGATGACGGCTATTATGCTAGACACCTGGCACTTATTTGAACTTACATGTGTTTATTCTCTCGCATTGCCGTCTTTTTCAGGAGATGTCTTTGAAAACTACTGCAGAAATGATAACTTTGCGACATTCGGCCGCTTCTGTTTTGGCCTCAGCATAATGACCACCTTTCCACTGGAGTGTTTTGTTACTCGAGAGGTACATCAACCTAGGAGTTTAACGTTTAAACATTTACAGATGTAGGGACAGTGGTTTCCGGAACATTAGAGAGTTCCCAGGTGTTTGTGTGTTACCCTCCCTTGACTTGCAACTGCATATTAGAAGGTGCTCTTGGTCAACTTGCAACTTGTTTTCTGATTTCAGGTGGTATCCAATGTCATTTGCAATAGAGAGCTTTCAAAAGTTGAACACGTGAGCATCACTGTGCTCATAGTTGCAGCGTGCACAGCAATATCTTTGGCCTTTGATTGTCTGGGAGTTGTTTTGGAGCTGAATGTAAGTCAGATACAGTACAAATACTGCCCTTGTATCACATACTCTACTAAAACAACATTTAAACCTCCCATGCTTTGATCTAAATATGTCTGTTTGTATCATTATCAAACTGATGTGTGTATGTGTGTGTCTCTACCTTCCAGGGTGTCCTGAGTGCCGTACCCCTGATCTTCATCGTTCCATCCGCGTGCTTCCTCAAGCTCTCCTCCGGCCGCTGGTTCCAGGGTGAAAACCTGATACCCGCCATCTTCATCCTGATCGGGTTCTTTGTCATGGTAACCGGCTTGATCATGACTGGACTCTACCCCCAAGACTGCTCACACGGGGTGGAGATGTTCTACTGTGAAGACTCCAACGTCTCCAGCACCATACCACCCGATTAACAACTGATATACCCATGTTTTATAGTATATTTATGTTTAGTTAGTTAGTTAGTTAAACTTTATCGTCTTGGGCACAGTACATAGTTGCCGCACAAAGAACACCGCAGAACAACATGTAACATCATATCAGCATCAGCAGCAAGACATCCAGGAAACTGAACAGCCACACACACACACACACACACACACACACACACACACACACCTCAACAATCTGGACGATATTCATATTCATCATTACTATTATTGCACTTTATTTGTGATTGGTTGTGTGCGTCTGCGTAGTTTCTTTGACTTTAACTTTTGCTATTTTGTTTTAAACTCTTCTTAATGTTTTAAATGCTCTTAATATGTATTACTACTTTTTAAAGCACTGGATGAGGAACGACATTTCATTTTCTTTCTGTGTATGAAGTACTCAGCAAAAAAGTGTGACAATAAAAATGAATCTTGAATCATACAGTACAATAAAAACATGAGAAGATAAAAACATGAGACGCACAAACAGTAAAAACATTGACAACACAGTGCTTAATAGTCTGAATATGAGTTCATATATAGTATTTTGTCTATGTTACCATTATATACCTACATGGTATACCTTACATGTTAGTTATACACTGTCTTGTCTGTTTTTGCACCTGTATGTCTAAACTGCACTCCACTGTCACGCCAAAACAATTTCCTAAATATGTTTACATGTTATGGCTAAATAAAGATTCTGATTCTGATGTCAACCGCTCTAGTAGCCTATCTACATAATGGGGTGACTAACAGTGCTCCCACACAGCTTTCTGGCAGCTCTTCCACAACAGCGCTAAATTGGTAGGTAAATAAGGTTGGGGCTGTGGACCAAGTAGAAGATACCTTTAATCCTTAAAACTCTGTTAATTTAAGCACATCTCTTTGTCTACATCCCCCTCTTTGTCTGCTTTTTCAAGCTCTGACGTAATCACCATCAGGGACTTTCAGGGCCGTGCTGACCTCAGGGCTCGAGATTTCGGTCTGTGATGGAAATATAAAAGGAAACGAATAATGGGGCTGCTGCACATTTTGATTTGAGTGATAATACATCTAATGCACTTGGAAATTTGGGGGAGGGAGATAAAAAGCCACTCTGACAAGGATGTTCAATTTCAATGCATAAAAGAAGCCGTCTGCGCTCAGTATTCTGTCACACAGAAGGTTTTCCCCAAATATGCTTAATTAACCTTTGCAGCAAGACAAATGTGGGGAAAGCTGCTCACTTGTCTCTGCATTAATTGACCTGGTTTAGACATATGTCTGTGGTGTTGTGAGTATTTGTTTTAACATTCAATCCTTACTACTTTATGGCACTTCCAGCTCCAGTTTGGCAGAGTCAAGTATTTGGATTTGATATAGATTATAATGGGTCTTTTTTAGCACTTGACATTTGGCAGCGTCTGTGCTTGCAGTGCCATTAGCCTAAGCACATCCACAGTAAATTCAGGTGTTTGAAGTGATCAAGCCACAATTGAGTAATTCCAGGTAGTACTGTTTCTCTTGACCTACTCAAATAACTAAGTCCATGAGCAAATGCCTCAATGGAAATACTCTTTCCATTACCCTGGCCTGATGCCCTTTCCACTAGAAAATGGGAAGATTGAGACATTAAGATTAAAATTGAAATCGTTTTTTTTTTTTTTTGGCAACCATTTGGCAAATGATAAATAAAAATACAAAGAGTTTTCAGTGTATGTGAACAGATATACGAGTGGATATGGCTATGACTCAGGCTGCTTGTTTGTATCCATCCTCTTGACGAGTATGAATAAATTAAGCACATTGATTCTTGCCTTTCATACTCACTTCAGAGTGCTCAGTAGTCTGGGAGTGTTGGGGCAACCTGTTCACGTGCCTACTGGAGTTTGCTGTTGCTTTTCCCCTACAGCAGAAACTCATTGATTTTTTCTTTTCAAAGACACATACTGTAGCTATCACTCATCTTGCTACTTTAAAAGTCAAGGTGTGTCTTTCAAGTATTGGTGCTGGCAGATTTACTAGCACACCTTGCAGAGGTTTTATCTCTGGTCTTTCATCGGAGCACGGCTGTAACAGCACTGTGACTCAAACAGGAATGTAGAGTAGAGAAGGTGATAGTCATATTTCTCACTTGTATCAGTTATTTTTATGCAGATAAAATAACGTATGCATAAATTTCAGATTTAAGCTGGTAGAGTGGGGAGTATGCTGCTTATGTCCTTGGGGACACTTTAGCCTATAGTGATCTCCTTTCTGTGCTTGTCATCTGCTGTGAAATCTGGTACTGCAAGATTCTTTGAATGCCAAGCCCCTGAGTGATCCATTTACAAAGTGTGATGATGTAGGCCTAAGCTCAAAGAAATTCAATATGGAAAGATGTTACTTGTGGATAATATTGTCGTTAATGCAGCCAAAATGCTGGCCTCTGTAAATCTCTAAAAGAAAACCAAAGAAGCCTTTGAACATGTAGTGGTGTCCAAAAGATATTGATTGCTTGGCCATGATGTATCTGATGCAGGTTTTTCCTTCCCAGGACAAGAACTGTCTGAAATGATGTATCTCTGTCTCCTCTCCAGCTCTGGCTGACTCCATTACATTTATTTTTCTTCCGCCAGATGTCCAGCAGCCCAGGTCTGGAGGGACAGGAACTGTCCAACTGAACAGCGAGTCACTAAGGAAGGGCTAGGGTTTCCCTGAGGAACCAACTACACAATCTGCATCTCCTGCCGCTGTCCACTTTTATGATGGCCATCACATAGGTGGGTTACATTACATACATGTACAGTGGTGGGTGGGCATGCACCCGATCAGAAATACTGTATTATTATTTCCTGTAAATGTGTAGCAAAATTGAGAGTGTCTGATATGAAATGGGCATTTAGGGGACAGTGTCATGGCCAATGATGGAGTAGTAAACAAACAGGTTATGTTGTATGATCAAAGAAGCATTAATTTATTAAGAAAAACTATGTAATCTGAAAAATGTTTAAAAATGCCGAAAAACGGCACACATTTTTTTCGACATTTTTCGGCAGTGACACCGTCGTTATCAAGCTCTAGTCTAGCCAATATTTAGCCTATAAACATACAAGAAATGCCGTTTTTCCCCACATAATTCTGCAACTCGCGGGTTCCGGGCATATCGGTTGTGGCGGACGAGAAGTTTGGAGTATTTTGAAGGCTTTTGGGGGATAGTTTTATTAGGTTTTGCATTTGATCCCCTACCACAGCCATTATATGGATTACCACTGACAACGGTTTCCCCTGTCTAGCGACACGAATCTTTTGAGGATGAACAAATTTCACCACACCTCTTATCGGCAAGATGGTGAGTAGATGGAATCTTAATTATAATTTTTCTGTGAACTATTCCTTTAATCCTGATTACTATGATGCAGTACATTAATTTACTTAAATATTTCTCAACCTCAAAAGGTGGTTAGTCCACTTGTTTGTTTACCCTACAAATCTCTGGTCATGGTCATTACTAGACACAACCATTATATCGACTATGGTTTTTAACAGTGAACAGCGTCAGTAGCGTGTGTGGCTGAATTAAACACCAGGAAGTCTAACCAAAGCCCGTGATGTGACTACTAAATCAAATGCAATCATTTGTCACAAATGAGACTAGATGGAAATACCATTGTAACGTGCGGCGCGCGTGTAGTAAGCGAACAGAGCAGCAGAAGCACCGCCCGCCCGGGACACGAGCGCTGCTGCTGCGACCTCACTCGCGTGACTCCACAAACAGGCGTCACGCACATTATCCGGTTAATTTACATACATAACACCGCCCAGAGAAAGACGAACATGATAATCCACCATCGATTCACAGAGCTTCTCCGGGAAGCAGAGAGAAGAAACAGCTGAAGACTAAAAGTTTGGAGTGGAGAGGTCTGGTGAACTGAGCGAACTGCTTCCACAGACGAGACCCGCCGCTTGTTGGGCGCTTTGCCCCGGTGTTGGATTACGAGATGGACGCGTTGAAATCCGCTGGAAGAGCAATTATCCGGAGCCCCAGTATCGCCAAACAGTCGTGGGGTGTGGGCAGACATAAAAGTAAGTATTCGGCTGTCGACAAGGAACTGTGTCGGGGCTGAACCGAGCTAGCACCAACACATAGCTAACACACAACCTGAGACTTTTAACTCGCCGTGCGTGGAAAGAAAGGCGTGTATTTGCGTAGTGGGCACATAGCTGTCAGAAAACCCGGGGGTTGACGCGCCTTGTCCACCTTAGAAAAAACAGTCGGACTAAAGTCTGAAATGTTTGGTGTTTCTGCTTTTTGAACTTGGCACTCAACCCGCAACAGATAACGTTAGTTCAGTTCCTCCAAATATCATCTCTCTAGTCGAGTTCATTTGTTTCCCACTCGGGTGATAGACACACGTATTAAAGTTTGAAGGTCTTCTTGAAGTCCCCTGTGTGCCACGTCACTCGCTGAGATGGCGTGTGAACGTTAGGACGAGGCTCCTGAAATGTGTGGGCTCTGATGTGGACTTCTGACAGACCAGTGGGAAGAAGAAAGGGCGCATGAAAAAACCCAGTGATCGTCTGCCTCGTTGTACAAACCTAGCAACGCTCTGTTGCTAGGCGATACACAACGTGGAGGAGGAGGAGGAATACATAAATTATTACGGGGTCTTCAAGGTTTACATGGGGTCTCCAGCTCAAATGAGGACTTTCATCTGTTAGCCACCTTGGATTCTGCCTGGACTTTGTCTTTGATGCTTCAGCCTGTCAGACAACTCTGCAATGTCCAATGTGTGAGTTCATCCAGGCAGCTGCACATGATCACACTATGCTAGTATGGCTTACCAGGCTTAGCTGCCTGGTTGCCTTTTATGTGTGAAAGCTCCCTGCTGCCATGCCTTTCCCATTTTTCTTATACAATAGAGCAGTTGGCAGCAAGATGCCACACGTGCCAGACTGCAATCAATGCTTTTTGTTCCACTTTCCCTGGGGGTGTGATGTACTATCAGCGGGCTCCTTCCACATCTGGTTAGGCAGTGGCCACAAAGGGTGGATGACCAATAGCCAGTGTTGGAAGCTGAGACTGATGATGGGCTTTGATTCCAGTTAGACACCTTGGCAACATTCACATCCTCCCTCCCTGTTGCTGTCACTCTTTCTTCAGACACATATTTGCACAGGGCCTGTGCTGTCTAGACCAGCATTTCCTGTCACCCATATTGCTTGTTCATTGGAGGATCATATTTTGTCTTCATCTTGTTTCAGTCCGTTAGTTTGAATTTCATGGTCTCAGAAGGTACGGGTAAACTGCTGTGCCATCAGCTGGTAATATAAACCAACTTGTTTCATCTTGTCATACCAGGAAGCTAGCATACCTCTGCTGCATGGGGGACCATCTTTCTTTGTGGTTGAGTAATGCATGCAAGTATGATTGTAGAGTAGACCACAAAATGAAAACTATGGAAATTAATTTTATTAATTTTAATTTTAGATTTGGCTTAGCTTAATAAACAGTATTCATAGTTTTCATAGATATAATCATCAAACTAATGCGATGCAAAATGCTACTATAAGTCTCCAGGAAGATTCTCTCTCCCCCATGTGTGCGCTTGGTCTTGTAAAAGCAGCCTATTTAGACCTACTTCTTTGGCATCTGTCTGCACTGCATTCCTTTTCCCCTACGGCCATTGGATTATAACATGATACCGTATTGATTCTATTTTGCCCCGCATCTTCAGTTCACACCATTATTAGGTGTAACCAAAAGCGTCTTCTGTTTTTACAGCCTTGTGCCTCACCACAGTATAGAATGTGTCACCTATGTCATTTCCAGCTGAGTTTAAATAGCTCAATTGCCTTTTGGCAGCCTGCTGACAAAGGGTTTCTTTGCACTGCCCTTCCATTACATCCAAATGGCCCCCATTTTTACAGGGAAAATATGGTATGTAACCTCTTTTTAGCGCACAAAAGGCCTTATGTTGCTTTCTTCATCACACTGAAAGAGTGTGGGAGGCAGAAAATCCCTGTCCGCATCATAGACACATTTCGCTCCCACGTTGATGGTCAAGGCAGTTTCTGCTGTTCCCTATTGGGGTTGTCAACACATGAGCAGCTAGAGTTTTGGTTGTCTGCTTAGTTGACCCATGCAGGCAGACAGGCAATGGGTTGTGAATGTGACACTGAGCCATTTGGACTGCATCATATCTAACACCTATATTTGTTAGCCAACGCTGTTGACACTGTTGCAGGAGGCAGAAGTTGGTCTATCTGTTTGACTGAATTTAATTTGGTATTATTCAGATGTGTCACTCACTGTAGTGACAAACCTTGGGGCTGGTGTTAAATGATATATCTGTTAGGGATGCACCGATTGTGAAATTCTGGGCCGATACCGATGTATAAAATAACAATTTGGCCGATACCGATGTTTTCTTTTTGTTATTTATTCCCTCGTTTGTGCAAAGGGGGGGAAAAAACTTCATTATGAAAAGTTACTTAACTGTTTTAAAGTCTTTTTTCCAGCCCTTTATCATTGCTTAAAAAAAATCTTTGTCAATCCATTGTGCAGTGAGGCTCAGCATGCTCACAGGGCTAAAAATTCTTGTAATATAAATATAAATATAGAATATAGCCCTAAAAAAAGAATAACCGACCATTTAGGCCAAAGTACATTTTTGAACAGATTTTAATCTGTGTGTGCAATTTTGCCAACTTCTGCCAAGTACAGTGGACATTATATGGACATTGGCGCACCTTTATTTTAAAAGTACTGCTATATGAACAAGAGTGCAATGACATTTGGTTTGTAAACACTTTAAACAAATAAGGTGCTTTTTAACAGCAGTATTCCCATTACACAGTAGCAGATTTATTCTAAATCTCAACGTAAACAATGTAATCAAATCAAATATAAAACTATTTGCCACTGCCAGGACATTAACGTTTTATCTAATTTGTTATTGAAAAAATCAGAATGTCGCCTGCACGTGGACGCACCATGAAGTCTGTCGCACTCGGCGCCCGGCAATTGAATGCAACATGAAGTCTGTAGCGCCCAGTACACTTCCGTACAAAGCGGTCTATTCTAGACACTCAATCAATGTTTAAGACAGCGCGACTGCTATTTCTATGTAGTCTAGTAACATTACGCCAGAAACACACTGGCCCCGTTGCGTCACGTCACCATCAGCGTCCAACGTTACGTTCATGATTCATTGACATCAATGAAAGCTGCCACACTGCCTACGTTACGTCGCGTCCGACAGCGGCGTCTTTCGTCCAAAATACTAGAGCTTGAATTCTCGACGGATGATGGATCCGTTCACCCATGCGTCTGTACTAGTGCATTGAAATCAAGTTTATATTGGTTGTTTTCTGGTGTATTGACTGTATCTCCGCCCACAGAAAGTTCACCAGACATTATTGGGCTTTTTTTGTTGGTGAGAGCAGCGCATTCAGTCTCCATTATTTATTACTATATATTACATATTAATTAGTGGATGAAGGACCAACTGACCGGAGTCAGAATCCCCAGAAAATGTATTTCCATTGTTAAGACACTTTATTTTTATTTTGTGGTGGTCCAATGTGATATTTAACAACTTTCC
>CABFOS010061317.1:4598-16688 GCA_900660315.1 Diretmoides pauciradiatus | reverse complement strand
ACATACGAAGAGTGTATTTGGCACTGAAAGCTTAAGTGTAGTTTGTTAATGTTAACTATTATTGTCTATGCCTGTCACTTGTCTTTAACAGAGAGAGAGGAGAGGAGAGAAGAGGAGAGGAGATGAAGAGCAGAGGAGAGGAGATGGAGAGCAGAGGAGAGGAGATGAAGAGGAGAGGAGAGGAGAGGAGAGGAGAGGCAGAGATCCGGGCGCAGGGGGGCCATCTAAGATTATCTTGTCCCGGGCCCAGGCAAGACTGTCAGCTGGCCTGCATTGGCATCTTAAACACATGATGCATGTCCTTAGGTAGCACATCAATGGGGCAGTTCTTACCTGTCCCTCTTGGCATTCAGCTGGCGGATGAGAACGTTCCCTCCGAACGGCAGCGTGTCCATGTCCTCTGACGCCACAGCCTCCGCAGTCCCCTCTCTCACAAGCTGGGCACACAGCGCCTCGCCATCCCCTGGAGCCTGGAGCACAAGGGAAAAAAGAGATATACAAGATGTAAATGCAGGGAGTAAGGGAACGGAGGAGAGAGGAAAAGTGAGAGGAATATGGACTGATGGGTAGTGGTACAGACAGAATAAATTACTGAATGAACAGAGCTAGATTAGCATAGAAAAACAAAATAGTCCGCACACTGCAGTTCACGTGCAGTTTATTTAGCACATCTCAACACTGTGACGTTTCCAGCTCATTGCTCTTCTTTTTTTGTTTTTCTTTGTTTTTCTATGTATATTTTTTTGGGTCCAGCACCTATTGATTTGGATGTGCGCGTCTGCTCTGCTCTTAACAGAGCTAGATTAGCAACATGCGTTACTGCTACAACATGGCTGTGTGGCAGTCAACACCTGGATGATCGGCACACCCAGGAGCTGCAGGAGGTGGAGACAATCTTTGGTCTGAGACGATTCTGCAAGGAGGAGGAAAAAGCCAAGTATCACTCACTGATACTGACATTCTTTTGAGACATCCATTTTGAGAAAGGAATAGGTGCTAAAAAATAATGACACATCTCTTCCCTTTTGTCATTTATATTCCTTTGTAGACGTACGTGTGCCTGAGTGGTTAGGGGAGCTCCAACCAGCTGCCTCTGCTCGTTTCTCAAGCTGCAGGAAACATAGAAGCATCTATCAGCATTATCACACTACGGGTGCACGGCTGCTGTCTCCTTCAGTGAGTACACTGGTCCAAAAATTAATTTTCACTTTATTCTTGCAAATGCTTTTCTATCAACACGTGTGGGTGAACCAAGCCCATGTTGCCATAATGAACATGTAAAGCAGTGTTTCTCAACTGGTGGGTCGCGACCCAAAAGTGGACCGCAGACTCATTCTGAATGGGTCGTAGAGCGAGTGGTCAAAAAAAGGTTTTTTTTTTTGCTTTTGCATTAGAAAAAACAGACTTTGAAACTCTTATCAGGAGTAAAGCACATTCCCAATTATCTCATTATCCCCAAATTCCAGTTAAGTGAAAACAGTCTGTTTAGTAGATCTACTCACAGAGAGATGATCATATTATGTGTGTTATGCAGAAATGTTCATTTTATTCATATTCACCAGGATCAGCAGCAGTTGTGATGTTCATACTCATCACTTTATTAATCAGGGTCAGTTTGTTATTGCTAGAGTAATGTGCTCTGAATGCAGGGATGAAAATATTTGTTTTAATTAATTATGTTAAAAAAGTGATTACGAATACATTTTCTTGGTTTGAATTCTATGGTTTGAAGTGGGTCACCCGACTTAATAACCATGGGAAAATGTGAGTCCCAAGGCCAGACCAGTTGAGAACCACTCAACTATACAACTATATAAAGGAGAAACTCTGACCCCTGACTGTTTTTATATTAGGAGAGCATGTTTAGAAAGCAGTCTAGAGAAGAGATGCAGCATCTTGGTCACCACTTACAACAGCTCTCTTCTCCCCAGGAGGTTTCCCGTCAAACACAAACACTGGCTTAATGTCATGTTCCAGGAAGGTGAGTGTGCGGAAGAACAGGCCTGCCAGGGGGCTGCAGACAGAAAACAATACAGAAAAGCAACAGTATTTCACCCAAATGGCATCCGAGGAAATCAAATAAGCGTCTACATTTCGCGCAAAGGAGAATGATTGAGAAACTAAAGACAGACACCAAAAGCCTCCTGCTCACCTTGCGAACTGAGAAGTTGCTGCACGGAACTGGTTCATAACAATAGACGTGTCGAAGGCGATTATCTTTCCTGCAGGATGCAACAAATCAACAGCATCATCAGCACCAAACAATGCGCCCATTAACGGACACTACGGTCCACCAAACCATCATGTCGGAGTCAGTAGTTTTTTAGTGTTAAGTGAATTGGGTGCTGCCCTGTAGGCTACATGTAGCCGCGATTAGCTACCAGAGCTACCAGAGCCACACACACGGGATCGACATGTTCAATTGAGTGCGAGGTTCAGGAATGTTTACCCGTGTAGTCGCTGATGTCTTTGTGGGAAATAGCGCCGGGTGCACCTGTCCGAATCAAATCTGCCAGTTTGGTTATTCCCATCCTGCCGACCAGGTTGGAGCGATGCCACTGACTGGAGTGTGTGTGTGTGCGCGCACGCGTGCGTGTGATTTGACGATCTGCAATCCGGAAGAAAGTGTATTTTAAAATCAGGAAAAGCAAAATCGTTGCAGTAACTTCCTGTAGTCAGAGGAGTCGAGAGCAACATTACTAAAAGGGTAAAACGCCCTAAAAAGCGTCAGGAAACGGCATTGTTGTTTTCACACAGATGGAGCGATAGGGGGCAGCATCGAGCAAGACAAGGGGCTACACCCGATCATAAACATCCATTTATTACAGCAAAAATATTTACAATGTCTTTTTATATTACAAAGAAAATAAAAGGTTTAACTTGAGACTCCGACTTGATGTGACAGATAAATATAGAACAACCAACGATCATAAGAACATTTTGTTGATATCGCCATATTATCTGTGATAAATAAATCTCCATGATATACACACTTATTGCATTATTTAAGAATAATGAGAACTATTTCATATACACAGGCATGTATTACACATGATCATACAAACAGTAGCACTAAGACACACAGCATATCACACAGCATGGTGAATAAAACATGTAATGTTCATGCTTTTGTTCTTGTGGCTGCTCAGTTTCAGATCAGGGGGAAAAGTCACTTGGTCAAGTGAAAAATCCAAATCAAACTTTACCAACATGATCGCAATACATTATCAATAAATAGCTCATATCCTTAGTATTTTCGATGTCACTTTTAGGTATCAAAATTTCAGACTAACCCACTAGGCATGTGACAGCCACAGAGGTTTAAAAAAATCTACAATACTGAAATACTATACATAAAGGACTTAAACATAGGGCTCAAAGGACATTTAGGGCAAATGTTATGGCATCTCTAGATTTAGCCATGTCATGGACTTTGACACTTTAAGAAGCAATGGTAGTTTTTGACAAAACAACTGAACCACAACCTCAAACAAGACCGGTCCATGATTCCAGCTCTGGGATAGGTTCCCAAAGCATTCGTTTAAGCAAATCCTTGTTCGCCTTTTAAATCTGTTCCTCCATACCTCTCTTCAAACAACAAAAAGGCTGATTTACACAGTTTGTTTGTTCTCATGAAGAGGACTGATGGCAAGCATCATTGTAACTAACTTCTATATTGTGACAGTGCAAAAGATGTATCAAGTTAAACAAGGAATTGCATTGCTACCAATGTTTTGAGAAACTCAGCCTAGTCCCATCTTAGCGACGGAACCAGATCCAGGTGTTGACGAGCCAGAACGCCACGGTAGCAGAATACAGGATCACCTCTCGCTTGGAGCGTTCCTTGTTTTCCTCCTCCAGCAGCTGCAGACGGCGGTTCAGCTTCACAATCTGAATGAGTACATCGGCCATGAAGGAGTCAGAGATTCATTTAAATTAAAGTAGCTTCTCACTCAGTGATGCAGTCAACTCACCTCAATCCACCAATCAACCGGCAAATTGCTTTTTGTCAATGAATGGGATCCCTCTCCATCCACTGACCAATGAGGAAGTTAATAATTTATTTCATTGTAATATGAGTCCTCATTGGTAGAAGAGCAATTAAGTACACAAATAGTTACTGTATGAGCAATATAATACAATCTGGGCAAGAATATATAAAGTAAAATGAATTGATAATTCTAAGAGAAGTTGCACGTCCTGTGCAACTTCAAATACTCCAGAATCAAAGTGGCCCAGAGAATTGCAATTTCAAACACAAGTGGGAAGAATTAAGAAGAACAAGTAAAGAAGAGGAATGGATCCAGGGTTACAAAGTAGTGCATAGGACAACATAGCCCCATGCACTGGTTGTTGTTTTAAAACAATCATACATGTCATACAATCAAAATATAATAGTGAAATACCTCCCAAATGTTGGAGAGAATATGGAGAGACAGTAGCTCATCGTACACACGTCTTTTTCTCATGTCAAGTTTTAAACACTTTTTGGTCTGATGCATGTGAAGTTACTGTATAGGGGCAGGGGTTGAGAAACCGTTATTCCTAAAAGTAGAACAATTTTACCCAAATCAAATGATAGAACATGATACATATATTAAATTTACAAGATTACAAGAAACTGGTTGAAACAGACAAATGTACATGATTAGATAAAGACAGTAAAGGAACTATATGTGATGGAGAAAATAATAAGAAATAAAGGAGAACTGTTTGACAAAGTATGTACTATTATAGAATTATACCATTGTATGTTTAATAGATGTCCACTATACCATTATATATGTCTAATCAAAATCAATGTTACTGATCATTAAATCTATCTATCTCTCACACACACACACACCATTTCATGTTACACTTTCCATCTCCCTCTATCCAAGTGGAAGAGGGAGGCAGTTGACCCACCTATCTCTCTCTCCCTCTCTGTCGTGCAAAGATATTCTCATTTGCCCATACATACTCTTAGTCTCTGACATGGTAAAACTAGTACCATATTGTACTGTAATTTAACTCATGGCATTTTACAAGTCTATCGGGAGAGATTACCTGTCGTCGTAGTGAGGAGGCGTCCACTAAACCACAATCATCAGGGGTCATGTCCAGTTCTTGTTGAGTCCTATAGAGGACAACAAACATTCATGAGAGTAATGACAACACAATGATATTGTTTGGCTCAAGGGCTGGACTAGACTTTAGTAAGAGCTCAAGAAAGAAATGATTGCTAGTTTCCTTTGACTAATATGGGCAATGATGCCAATAATTCAACCTCGCCAAGGTGCCTAGTTACAGTACCTATCCTGAATTTAACTTTAACATGTGTATGAGTGGCAAAGCAAACATCAGCAACAATTAACTAAAATGCACTGTATACTGTTCAAGTAAACACATGACCTGTTCAAGATGTTCAATAGGACAATGAACACCAAGGTTCATTTCTCCACGTCAGCTTTCACGACTCTCTGCCACTCTAAGGTCAATTCATAGGTGAAATGTCAAAAATGCAATATGTCACTAATTATAAAGAGACGATAGACTTTTCTTTTCAATGTCGCATCTATGCTTTAGCTTTCATATTGCCCAGCATTACATATTGAAAAACTGTATAAACAGTTGTAAACATCAGAAATATGCACCAGAGAAGTCCACATGTACAAGATAATTTTTGGTAGACATCAACTTAACTTTACTGTTAAATCCTATGTAGCCTAAGCACTATAATATAAACCATTTAGATGTCTTTCAAACAGATAATAAAATTGCTCAGTAAGGGTTTCTGTAGCTACCTTCCATTAACAAAGCTGAACATGAGCCCATGTTTGGCATTCATATGCCTTTCTGTTAGTGAACAAGATGACAACACATATGTACCCTCAAGTTAGGTACACACAAGGACAGGTCAAGGATGGCCTGTTACTCAGCATACAGATGAAGTGCCGAGTCTCTCTCCCACCACAGCAGACAATATGACCTGTCTGAAAGGTGGCTCAGGACTTACAGTATGTAACTGCAACTTTTCAATCATAACTTTCCTTCTCAAGTCTACTGTTGTCCTGTAGTGGATCAATTTGAAAATAAGATTACTGCAGAAGAATTAAGAGTGGAACTAATTTTATGAACTTCGGTAATTATATATGTACAACAGCAACAGGTTAAAGGTTCATTCACAGTATGACCCAATCTAAATTTCTAAATTGCATTGAGAATATTCCACACACCACGATGACACAGAAAGAGAACCGCATGTCCTGATGCTAATGTACATACCCAGCTTTTTGAAATCCAGCTCATACTACTATCTGTCTCTCATCTGCCTGTCTATCTGAACGTGACTTGTGAGAACATCAGGGCCAAAGGAGACAAGTCACCTGCGGTGGTTGTCATCCATGACTTCAAGGACCTGCTGATAAGCCCGGCGCGTGGTTGACTGGATGTAAGACAGGAACCCAGCAGCTGTGAACAGGTTCATGTTCACATCCTCAGGGGAACAGAGAGGGGGACACACCCGGACTGGGGGGGCAGAGGGGGATGGGGTTACACTGGCAGAGAGATAAATGGGGAGGAAATGTAAAGGAAGAGCTTTTTTTAGCAAATAAGAGTGAAACCTGTAAAGAGTTCTTATCGTAATCGTATTTTTATCGCCTTGCTTTGATTGTTTTATCTTCTTGTTCTACTTAATGTACCTTTATCCATTTTATCTCCTTTTAACTGTCTGTCTTCATTGTCTGTAAATGTTTTTTATTGTAACAGGGCTCCCTTGTAAATGAGAGCGTGCTCTCAAGGGCCGACCCTGTATAAATAAAGGTTTATATAGGGAGTATATCATTAAAAGTGTCTGAAATACTGTAGGGGTCTGGCCAGTGATAAGATGGCATGATGTACCGCGGAATTTCCGTTAGCTGAAGCATTTCCATTCTATACTCATTCTGGGCTAAGGTGAGAGATTGGAGAAGTTGTGTTGAAACGCTTTTTATTTATTGCATTTGAATAAAATAATTATTTGCAACCAGGTTATGAGTGTACAGTATGGCGACGGGTTGTTACTGGAAGGATACATCATTACCTTCTGTCCCTGAGGTCCATCTGGCCCCGGGGGTCCCCTAGGGCCTGTACCTCCCTAAAACAAGCACAACACACCACATTCAGCATGCATAGAAACACCCTGCACACCACTGTAACAATGGTCTGAAAGTGTGTGGAGATACTTGGTGTGAGACTCACAATAAGAAAAAACACATTTTTTTGTCAGCTGGATCAATGACTGTCAATCATAGATGACATGTGTTCAATGAGGGTTAATTTACAGGCCACTGAGTGACATGCCATCTACAGGGTCAATACATCTTAGTGGAAAACTGTCATCTCAAGTGACTCACCTGTAACCCTGTCAAACCTGCAGGTCCCACTTCGCCCATCAGCCCGGGCTCACCCTGTCCAAGCAGATGAAGGATATTCAGCAACAGTATAGGCTCATCGATCTTTCTACTCACTGTAACAAAGGGCACTTTCAGCAATCTGGGATGGATTTCCCAAAAGGCGTCGTGTGCTAAGTACATCTTCAAGTAACTCTTCAAGACATTCGTCAATTTCACAAGTGTTTCCCGAAACCTGTCGCAACTCACAAAACTAGCCCTGAGATTTCTATTATCTCTGTGCAGGTAAGAGCCTTTACTACAGGCACAGATCGCTGTCTAACCTGCACTAGTTAAACTTATGTCTTTTCTAATACGCTATATAACAAAATATTTTGAACACTGGATTTTCTGTTTGGAAAATACTGCTCTTCTCTTTTTATTTTCTGTCATGTTGATGTACACAATGAACTAAACTTCAGGTGAACCTGCTTTTAGATGCTACAGGACTAACTAGGTCTAACTGGATAGTTATATGGCAACATTTCCACATTTAGGTTCATGAGCAAGTCATGGTTGAGTTAAATAATGTTGGACAAGCTTCATCCTGTTGGCATTTTTCTGTTGGTATATAATCAGTTGACCTTTTAGCAATAAATTTCTATGACTCTTGCCCTAAAACACATACACAAATGTTAAAAGGGTTATGTATTTTATGTGCATACAACATTTACACATATTACATAGACTTAGTCCCGTATGGTGAATGGGTCGTGGAGTGGGTGGTCCAAAAACACACCTGTCATAACGTGAAATAAAATGCGTGCTGCTCTTCTTTATTTTGACCTCATCCCACACCATACAGGAGACTGATGGCAGCATATGTTTGGTGGAGGAGGAGCAGGGCGGGACTTACACAGCATGAGAACCGTGCAGACTCAACCTGCCCCGTGGGCTACTCGTCACACCTCGTTTCCACAGTTTTGTTTGGTGTCCGTAATTCACTGTAAAATTTGCAATATCCCTCTAGTGTTCAACGCAAGAAAATGCGTACGTATGCGAGAACTACATTTGCTTGGTTTGAATTATGTAAAAGTGGGTCGCAACTTAATGACCATAGGAAAATGTGGGTCCCAAGGACAGACCAGTTGAGAACCACTGCTTTAGAGGCCTATAATGTAATCTACTTGCAACAAGTGGAAGTGCAATGTTGTGTAGATATGGTTGAAGACATAATTTGCAAATGATTCCTCTATCGACCTATGACGTTTGGATCTCAAAGTTACGGTGGGGCTTTCCAAGGTCAATCTCTCACTTCATGTCACAATATCCTTTGTGAAATGCAAGTGAAATATTCACAAACTGTCACAAATTCACAAAATCCACCCACGATCTTTGAAGAAAACTTTCCAAACAAACATAACACCCTAAGAGGGCATTCATTCTTGTGTTTATGGGTTCAAGGGATATGTAGCTAAGAACATACATGACCTAATGCCCTCCCGCATATTACAGCTATAATGATCAATGCCTGGATGGATATGTGGATATATGGATATATGGATGACTCGTTTTTGCAGGTATAGTCCAAGAAAAGTTTAAAATGTAAATACAATGTTTAGAATTAATGAAATGAAAAGAATCCGTCAAAATGTACTCAAACAAATGAAACTATGGTATTTGAAGTTCTTGATTGTGGTTTGATGATGGGTAAAGTTGTGCTTACCAATAGTCCCGTGTGGCCCTTCTCTCCTTTAGGGCCCCTTTCACCGTTCTCCCCCAGGGCCCCCCAAGGGCCCTCTCTACCAGACGGCCCCAGAGGTCCCACGTCACCCTGCCAACAAAAGTCTGTTCAATCACTGTAATACAAATATGCTACTAACCAATACGACCAACCTGAGTGAACAGAGTACTGGTAAAACTAAATGAAATAAACATGAGATTGATAAATAAAATAAAATAAATAATAATGGTGGATTATACATAATCATCACTATATATGGCATTGCACTTTTCCTAAAACTACAAAGTGTAGTAGTATAATGACAATAATCTGTAGTTGTACTATATATCACTTTTCAAAACACAGTTACAAATGATCAAATCAAATATAATAAAGCCAACTAACAATAAAGCTGCTGGTTCCCTTAATGCAGCGATCAAGTTTACCTTCTCTCCTTTGGGTCCAGAATCACCAGCATCACCGGGATGCCCAACATCACCCTAAAGGGAGGAGTGAACACACGGAGTTCAGGAACTGTCTCAGTGTAATTTCATAATTATAAAAACAACCAGGACAAAAACAAGAAATAAAAATTATTTAATTTATTTAATTTATGTAGGAATTCCACATTCTATTGCGCTACATGAATCGGCAACACAAAGATATAATGAATTATTTGGATAACACGGTGATGAGGTTGTGTGAGCTTGCAGTGCAGCTTCATATTTTGAGATGCTTCCAAATTCCACATTCTGTTTCCAACAGTGAAGTAAATGTTGTCTTGCAAATGATGTACACATTTCATCAGCTGCACGGCGAATGAAGGAGAAATCATTTGTCTCGATGGTGTAATTGAAAAGGCGCACAAGCTATCTAAACAACGCCTGTCTCTTATGTGGTTGTCCTCTGTCCATGGACAACGCCCTGATAGGAAGTCAAGTATTACCATGGTAACATCATCAGGACTATTTCACTGATTTATGTAAAAGTAATAGTGGTTTGATATTGTTTTTAATGCTTCTTTGAAGGAGCACCCAGCCAATTTAGACTAAAACTTTTAGACTAGCTACAACTTCCAATTACAAAAAGAGGAAAAAACAACAACCCATCATGGCTGTGGAGAGATTTCAGGGTACAGTACTGGACAGACAGGACTTGCATGGTGCCTATTAAGCAAACACAGCGGCAGTAATGGTGGTGATGAATTGGAAAACCATCTCCTGTGGAGTTGTAGAAGACTGTAGTTTCACATAAATGGTCTCTTTATGTAAAGAGACCATTTAGAGAAAACGTTTCTAGTGGGTAATGATCTTATAGTGGTGGGCTGGTAGAATATATATATATATATATACCGTAGGTGAAAAAGCGTACGCATGCTCTGCAAACCTTCTCTGGATAAACAGATAAATAGATTTTCAGTATAGACCAGGCAATTGGACTACGTATTGCAAAATCATCACTGCAGTAAGATGTTTTGGAGATACCCAGCCTGGATAAATGGCAGATAAGTGCACTGACCTCGTTCCCTATTGGTCCAGCAGCTCCCTGTAGGCCCTTTAGACCCTGGAGTCCTCTGTCTCCCGGCACCCCTGGGGGACCCATTTTCCCACTAAGCCCTGGGTCCCCCTGTCACATGCCACAGAACAAGGCAAGAGTTGAGATATGATTACAGGTTTCATAGACATGGACTCAAATGCAATTCCAGACTATCAATCATAACTGAAAGCACTGCAGTATAATTCTAACTTTGTGTTCATACCACAAGCACCCACACTGCTAAAACACTGTAGTGCCTACAGTGTTGCAGGATATTTCAATGCTAGTACATGGTTTGAAGCTGTTTTTTTCTTTTCCGACAAACAAGCAACATCACCTTGGCCATCAGCAGCTGCTGTTTGTTCGGCTGTACAAAATGAATGGACTTGCAGTGACATTGACCGTAACTTTTTTAAGTTGCTTGTGGTGTGAACCCACAATGAGACAAAGCCTCAAGAAAACCGCTGCTACTTTCACAGACCTGGTCCCCTTTCCTTCCAGGCGGGCCCTCGACTCCTGTTTGGCCTGGGAGACCCTAGATAAACCAAGTCAAGATAATCAGTAACTGATAAGAAACGTCTACTGTGCTCCTTTAAAGCAGGTAAATATAGATCATATAGCTTTTATTCATTAATTAGTTAAACAATCCTAAAAACAAAAATATGCAGAGAATAAAACACACATCCTGCCATAATAAAACATGTGTAATCACAACACTCCATAGATCCAATTATATTAATTCTAATAGCAATTACAGTACACATATATACAAATAGCCAAAGATTCATACTGTAAGTGCACACATTCACAATATTCTTACACTTAAAGGGTAACTTTGGGATTTTTCAACCTGGACCCTATTTACCCATAATTGTGTGTCTAAGTGACTGATGGGGACAACAATCTTTGAAATTGGTCCAGTATTGAGTTAGCCATTAGCCGTAAAACCAGCTGCAATGTAACCCTATGGGGCAATTACGGATCGCGCATTTCCAGCATCGTCTTCCTGCAACAACTCAGAGCGAGACTTGGTTAGACACAATAACAACAGACCAGATCAAGCAAAAGGTAAAGAAAACATTTTATTTCACTGTAGGGATCCTTTACATAATGTTGTCAGACACTTATAATAACAATCTGAGTCTGTCAGTGGCAAAAACAAGCACTTTAGGAGGATGTATCTTGATGAGGCGCAATTGCCCCATAGGGTTACATTGCAGTCCGTTTCGCCGCTAATGGCTAGCTCAATACAGGACCAATTTGAGAAATTGTTGTCCCCATCAGTCACTTAGACACACAATTATGGGAAAATAGGGTCCAGGTTGAACAATCCCAAAGTTACCCTTTAACATAAATGATTCTGGCCATGTGAACTAAAGAACACAAAGTACAATTGTAGGATTTATACTGTACTGTAGGTACAATAGGTATTAGATTTTGAAAAGCATGAAAAATTGAGAAACATAAAGATGCACTTCA
>CABFOS010061293.1:3275-13887 GCA_900660315.1 Diretmoides pauciradiatus | reverse complement strand
CAGTGAAATTAGGGCCGCAGCCACTCCAAGGCTATATGAGACAAACACATCACAAGACAATACAGTGACAAGACAGCAAGACAACATATCAATAGCCTAACCAGGTAAGTAAACTTAGGTAGGTAGACTTAATAAAGTGACAAAAAATAAGAACAAGCAACAAAAAATCAAATGAGTAATAAAAAGTGACAAGAATAAAATAATGGCATACAACTATAAGGTACGGGCAGCACAGCAATACAGCGATGTAATGCAGCAGCAATTATTTGTAACTGTCCAGGGCCCTAATGGCCTGAGGAAAGAAGCTGTTCTTCATCCTCTCAGTCTTTGCTGCTAGGTGCTTCAGTCTCCTCCCGGACCGCAGCCGCTCAAACAAGCGTGTCCTGGGTGGGAACTGTCTTTCATTATTTTTATCGCCTTAGCTTTGCAGCGCCTAGAATAAATGTCCTCCAGGCGGGGCAAGGAGGAGCGGGCAGTGCGCCCCGCGGCCTTGCTGACCCGGGTCAGTCTCTTCCTGTCCTTCCCGCTACAGTTGCCGTACCAGGCAGTGATGCTGCCCGACAGCACAGACTCCACAGTGGCAGCGTAGAAGGCTTTCAGAAGAGCTGAGGATTTTGTGTACTTCCTCAGTCTCCTGAGATGGTACAGTTTCCCTGCAGATTCATTGCAACAAAATAGTTTTTATTCAACAATAGAATGAATAGACCACGAAGAAAGGGAACTACTAAAGGTCAACAGCTAAAGAACGCACACAAGCATAGGTGCAGAGCACCCACGGGGAAAGTCGATCAAAAAAACGATCAAAAGAACCCCCTACTCTTTACGATAGACACCCTGAGTTCTTGAATGACCGAATTTAGTCGGGACCTCAGTTTAACGCCTCATCCGAAGGATGGCACTTGCAACTGCACGGTGTCCCCATCACCGTGACAGGGGCCTTGTTACTGCCAAGAGTGCTCCCTGCTGGACACCACCACTTTCCGATGGCGGCCTTCAGCAGGGTTCGAACCGGCAATCTTCCGATCACCAGCCCAGAGCCCTACCCATGTAGCCACACTGCCGGACGATTGACGATTGTTGTTGATACATTGTTACAGCTCCGCCGGTCTAAGGGGTGCGGTCACGTATCCTCCTACTGCCTATGCAACCAATGTTGATTAGCAAATGTGAAAAACGAGTGAATGTCGACTATGGACACCAAGAGTAACATCAGTACACATGAGTCCTGGACCACCAGCAGCAACATCAGCACCACCACCACCAATGACAGGGACAGCAGGAGTCAGGGAAGAAGCTTTTTGTGTGTATGCTAAGATATGAAAGTCATTTTGTGACAACCGATATTCGGTTAATTTGGGCATCTAAGGGAAGAGGGACATTTTGCACTAGGAAGATGTTAATGGCAATAAACTTTGACCCTTATTCTAATCCCACAGAATATGCCTTACTGCCCTTTATCACACAGCCATTGCACTCTTGTATCGTCTCAGCCGTGGCTTAAGAGTTAAAGTCAAGTTCAAAGTCTCACGAACACAACCCGGACAGGCTTCAACACGTCCTTGTGGCCACAGTCTTTACTCTGTCTGCCGCTCCATCAACTTCAGCTGTAACCACAGTCAATAAATTGTTGCAGCATGAAGAAACAATGTTTTATCCATTGCCTCCGTGCTGCATGTGTGGGAGTCCATCTGTTCATTTCAATAGGAGACGTGATAGATGCAGCGCTAGGATTACTGTACACAGAGACACAACTGCATTTCTATCTTATCTCCCCAATAGCCATTCATCTTTCCTTCTTGTATCCAGCGATACCCAATGAAATGATTAACCAAGACAGGCCCGGTGATTTCCATTTAGCTCCTCGCCTTGCAAACCCACATCCATTTTAATTTCATCCACAAGCTACACTTGGATCGGAATACAAATCCAGCAGCATCAACAACATCCATTCACTGAGTTAAACAATGAGCCAACAATGGGAGTGTGGGATGAATGTGCTTGATAGTGCAGATATTCAATTATGACGGGTTGAATGACGGCTTAGTGTGAATCATTCTCTCCCGTCCCCATCGGGTTGTTTATTTTTGTCTTATTGTTTGCTGGATGTAAGTGAATTGTTGAAGTGGCCCAATTGGTGAGCCACCATTCTTCACCGAGCTTCAGAATCATTCCCACAGTATGTCAACATGCAAGCGGGTAGATGGCTCAGGGGTAAAACCCAGTGTGGTTAATCACCTTCACTTCTATTGACTGGGCCACTTCACCTGGCAAACAGAGCAAAGGCCTCCATAACTGGGATGCACATGCCTCTGGACTGAGTGTGCTGGTATGCAAAACGTGGATTCAGATGACAAAAACAGTCCATCAGGGAAGCGTGAAGGGAGGTGTCTAATGGAGGGAAGACAGGAGGGAGTGGAGGGGTGAAATTGCCTGCTAATGGTCTCTCTCTCTCCCAGCTGTGAGAGCTGCAGCTGTCTGGGTTTGCTGAGACAAATAGAGGTGGCTCACGTGGGGACCACAGCATCCAGACAACAGCACACATTTTTCTCTCGCACAGTATTTGGCCACAGCAAATTAATTTGGGACTGCCTGGGAAGGAACGGGATCCAACTGGATGTTGGCTAACAGACATGTAATGTGTTTTCAGTGTGCCGAACCTGCTCCATCAAGGAACCACAAGATTGAAAAGTTGGATGAGTTGAATATGTATTTGCTCAAGTAACAAGTGATTCACCACCATGTGACCTAGATATTATGGCTGTGAAAAACCTGGATGGAGAGACTGTGTGGTTGATGGAAATGAAAATGATAAGTAGTGGCATCCATCCATATAATCAGAGTACCTGGATTGAATTGACAGAGAATATAGGAATGTAAATGGGGTTCACACTGCATAAAGCGAAAAGATTATTAAACTTAATAAGCCAATCAGAATAAAGTTCAATTGATAGAGATAAAGCAGATTTCCCCAGCCCAGGTTTCTAAAATATGTTGCCAGGATTTCAGATAATATGTATTTACTGTATAGCACAGTTCATTCTGACTCATAAAAAGATATTAAAATAAAAAATATTTAAAATAAAAAGATGTTCAAAATAAAAATATATTTAAAATAAAAATATATTTAAAATAAAAGGATATTAAAATAAAAAGATTCAAATAAAGATATTTAAAATGAAAAGATATTCAAAATAAAAAGATATTTAAAATAGTAGAGATAATAGAGAGTATACTCTCCATTGCTTTAGAACGAACCCTGGAAAGTTTCCACCACCCTAAAGAAAGTGCTACCATGTTCTTTCAGCGTGATTTAGTGGGTTCCCTTACTTCCTGCCACCTCCTAATTCCTTCAAAACCAGGAAGTGAGCTAAAACATACTGTATATCCGTCATTCTAAGAAATGTTGGTAAGTAAGGGGTTACATGCAGTCTGTTGACCACCCACCGTCAATCCTGGTCAGCAACGACATAGACTGTATTATATTCACTGCATAAACACTAACAGTTTGTATATTATACCCACTCATTGGCACAAAACCGCATGACCACGATAAATTGTAGCGTTAGGATCCTCTGGAACACACACACACACACACAGGAGCAACCATTTGTGTTCTCTGATGAATATAGATGCATGACTTCCTCCCAAAGGTCCTAAATATGTTGATTCCCTTAATTGTAGTGGTACACAACTGCCGAATGTTTACTCCAGCCTCAACTCACTTTAAAGTCAGACAGAAAATCTGAGTATTTATTCAGTCGCATCGTGTCCATGACCTAAATACATCCCGGTCCCTCTCATTTGGAAGCAGGGCTACATGCGCCATTGGATCGTGACGGCCTTTGAACTATTCCTCCCAGACCGACGACTGGTTATTAATTCATCTATTCTTTTGAAAAGAGAGCCTCATTATCATCCCGATATCGACGCCTCCCGCGAGAAGTTGCAGAGCCAAGCCGTCAAGATTTGGCGCTCCCAGCTTCACAAGCGTTGCAAATTAAAAGGGTCTGCCAGTGACACTTTGAGGATGGCTCTCCCAAACACAGAGAGAGAAAAAGATGAATTATGTAAGCTCTCTTTGAATATTGCATTGCACGGGCCTGTGTCCCACATGCACCACCATTTCCACTCTCAGACAAGGCACCAATTGAAATGCGCTCACACTGGCACAATGCAATGGAGGTAAACTCATCTGCCTCACTTTCTATTCCCCGTTATCACTCCGAGCAGTGCAGACTCGGCTCCTCTGGGTTTTGTAAGGGAAAAGCTTTGGGAGATAAGGGGAGAGGAGACGATCGGGAGGTGATTGAATGAGATCTGCATTTCGAGAGTGGACTCGGATAACATCAGGGGTTCTTGGAAGATGGCCGCGGGTTCTGGGAAGTGCAAAGAAAAATAAGGCGGAGCAGCTCGTTAATATTAGCGTGTTTTCGGACATCAGGGTTTCTATTCCTCGAGCTGCACCATCTGTAGAGAAAATGACATATTTATGCCTTTTATGTAACACAGATAGCATAACCAAGCCAGCATCAGCCTGAGGTTTGTCCATGGACACAGTGGGACAGTTGTGCACAATTTCTAATGGAGAGTGGGAAAAGCACTGAACAGGAATGTGATTAGGAACACCAAAAAGGCAAGAAAACCCGCAGGGGAAAACAAGTAGTTTCCCATTAGAAATGAATGGGAGTTGTGTCCAAAAACCCGGTGAAGGCAAAAAAATTCACATTACTGACTGAAGCAAGCAAAACAACTCCAATGGCTCCCTTAGTACAATATTCCACAATCTATTAGTTTTACTGCTAATCACTTTTCTCTTTCATGCTGCTGCTTTTATTGACCTTTTATCAGCAGCAGCAGTCTCCTGCTATTTCACCGTGTGTTTCGTTTCCATCCATTCCTCTCATCCCCTGCGAGGCAAAACAAAGAGATAATTGAATTGCACCCAACAGGCCAACTGATAAGTCAATCCCATATTCAGAGTTTTCGACGAGGCCTCGCCGTATGGCCTGCATCCTCATTTTCTGCCCAGATAAGCCCATGTCTAATTGTTATTATTATAATTACTGGAATGGTAACAATTGCTTTTCAGTAGACTGTGATGAATGTGGTGCAGCTGTTTTTGCACCATTAAAATAAACACCAAGACTCTTCTGTGGAAAATGATTTCAGTAATAGAGACAATAACAACTAGATCGGAAGACTGTGAGTTTAACATGTGAAATACAACTTTTTGTGATATCACGATTCTCTAATAAAACTAATGATGTGATACTTCATCAATCCCTGCAGTGAATTCCCCTCTCTTTATCTCCTCCACAATGAGGTCAGAGGTCAACTACAGAACAGTGCTCCTGCAGCAGGTAGGGTTTCAGGGTGCGATCACACCTACAGTTTTTAGTGTTGTTTCACACTGCCCGATTACAGGCAAGGGCTTAAAAATAACAATAACACAGACTTACAAGTAGCTGTTTTTAGGCAGTGATTTAGTAACCTGTCATCCCACCAGGTTAGAGACTCTGGTGGCAAAGGAAATTCCAGTCCCTGTAACTAAACATGATGGACTACTGTGATCTTTGCTGTAATTCCTCTAGAATACATGAAAACATAGATGAACATGAGCATCCATTCACATTGTGACGCTATAGGCTTTCCAATCAATTGCTGGCTGTACAAACTCCTAACAAACTGCCCTGCACCTTTGCTTGCAAGACCTGCATTTATTTTCAGTCATCTTGGTGAAGTTAGTTGGTGACGTGTGCACCTGAATTCACTGCTTTCTTTTGCACTTCTGGTTAGATGCATTTTATTGCACTAGTACTCTTTGCAATGCCAATAAAGTTGAATCTAATCTAGCAAACGGCCTGGTGTGGATGCAGTGTGGATGAATCCAGGCCCTCCGGTTGAAGAGCAGTCTCCCAACTCACTGCACCACCCTGCTGGCCCTGGAGTTTGCTCATTTGGAAATTTGGAAAAGTGTCCATGAAAAACAGGTCTGCCATAACCCTGTTAGCAAAGAAAGTCCAGACAAAGGTATTTGTGTAAAGAGACAGTCAAAAAATGAAGCATCCTCACTGGTTTTCAAATATATGCAAAGATAACGTGCCAAGGAACTCATTTCCCATAATCCCATAAGTGGTGTATGGTGACGAAGAGGATGAAGGACCACTGATTGCAGATCTGGAAGTGTGGTGATGACAACCGGCAGCCATTTGAAATATTGCCTCTTCTTGAGTAAAGAGCTTAACTTGAGCCTTTGTTGTCATAAAAAAAGCAGAGTTAAATCTCAAAACATGCTTTGTGGTCTAGGAGTCACCAAGGAGGCTGTCATCTTGATTGCCTCAGAGAAGAAGATGGTCCCCCATCCTTCCCCTGAAAACCACAGGACGGGTGTTCGAGATCTTTTTATAATTAGGCAAACCTCTAATCAGCCCAGCGACCAGCTGCAGGATGTACAGTAATGACAAACTTAGGTGAAGTGCGTAGCGGGTCGCCAAGGGCACTGACATGTCTACCACAAGTTTGGAACAGCCGGCTGCCAGAGGAAGTGAGGGCAAACACTGAATACCAAAAGCCTGGGGATGATTCATTAGAAACAGAGCTCACGTTATATCCCTCTGTCATGTAAACTCACGACAAGAGGCTTCAGTCATTACTCTTAAAAAAAGAAAATTTGCATATGAGTGTGCATATATCTATAAATCAGGGAAGATTCCATGGCAGTCATCCCATATGTCAACCATCTGTTTAGGATCCCCGTGAGACGCATTTGGACTGAGCGCTGGCAGCTCCAGAGACACGCATGGCGGTAGGCCTCTGCTGAGTGGTCACCGGCTCCCACTGAGGCTCTCTGGAAGTGCTCACGCTCTGTCGTTTGTTTAATTCCTCATTTGCTGTTAATCCATCATCCCCTCTGCACCGGTGGCATACTGGCTGGTCTCGAACACTTGGCCTCGGTGCCAAGACAAGGGTGGCGGAGAGAGCAGAACCATGGCTTAGGCAGGATGAGCCGTGTGAATGTGTAGATCCGATCCGCTCCAGAGACAACAAATGCGGTCATTACAAACATAATGTAAATGGAGACCGATGCCAAAGTAGAGCCTCAGTTTAGAAAGTGGCGATGTGGTGATATTTTAGGAAACAGGCGTGCACGTCACTGTGTATGGTGCCGTGTATTAGGGATGGGAATCACCTGAGACTTCACAATACGATATTATCCCGATATGGGGAGTTTTGCAATACATTAAGTATTGCGATTAAATTTGTTGCGATATATCACAATTATTTTGTATTTTATATAATTTAAAATAAAATGTAAAATGACAATTAAAATTGAAGTTGTACCCTACAAGTGCCAAAATAACACCTCAAAATAAGAAGCAAGAAGTGAATCAATGCAACTCAAAACTTATTTTCTTTGATCCAGTTCTACTGAATTTCAAAATAAAAGATTTCTAACTTCCGATCTGTCACAGTGCAGTTGTTTTAACACTCCACACCTACAGGATTTTGGCAGCAATGCATTTTTGCATCGCTCCAGCTACAAAATGAAGAAAAAATAGGTTTTATAATGTGCGTAAAAATAGATAAAGTATCGATACTTGGCACTACTGTATTGATACTGTATTGTGGAAGAAAGTAACGCGATACTATATCATTATTTTCCCCCACTCCTACCGTGTATGTATTACTATACTGTAGATTCAAACACAGGAGGCCAATTTTGAAAAATGTTACCTTGACTTGTATGTCATTTTGTCAGAACCAATATTGACAGACCTAATTCGCATAATTAAAGTTATGAGGATCACTGTCTTATTAAGATTATGTGCCAGGTTGCCATGCTCTTGCAAAAAGACCTGACTTTTCCTTAATAGGGACCCAGACCTCTTATTTTTAGCCTTGCCAACATGGAAACCCCTGATATAGCAAATCAGAGCTCACAGCATTAACACATTAAAGTCACAGTCCAAAATTAAGGGTTTCAAAACAGATGGTCTCATTTTATGCAAAACTAAGCCTGGATGCCAGGCTATTTTTTTAGGCCTTTTAATTGGTAGAGAAGAGATAGAAGCGCCAGACGTTGCAGGTGGCAAGGTAACGCCACTTTCTTTTGTCACATCCTGGAGAGAGAATTATATTTAATGTTATTTCCACCGGGGAGTTGCCGCAGCCATCTGTATGCTAAGAAGTGAGCCCGCTGAGCTCTGTGATCTTGTTGCTTCTCAAAGCCTGGTGAACTGATAACGTAGCGCGCTCTCGCCCACAGCAGGGGCCGGCTCACCAAGGCAACCGAAGCTGAGAATAAACCTTTGGTTAAGGCGGTGAACATTATCCACGGTGTTCTTTTCCCTCCCCTTTCATGGCCTGGACGTTCTCAAATGCTGATTAGCGCTACTGTAGTCTGGCGTATGTCGAGATAATTAGGAAATAGGATCTGAAAAGGACTGTTCAAGTTGCATCCTTAAGAATTGACCATTGAGTGAGAAGCGTTTGGTGTGTGACGCCGGCCTGTGAAACAACAATTCAATTCATTTCGGTCCAAACTTTGTCTCGTAAAGAAAAACGTGCTTTGCGGACAGGGTTTGCAATAAAAACACACAATAAAAAACATAATAAAACACATAAAAGCAGACTTAAACACGTACCAAATGACCACAACATGTATCATTGCAGACCAACATCAGCTGATGAAGCCAAACAGGGAGGTTGCACGTCGATGCACAATACAGTTCTTGTATTTTCTTGAGTTCTTGCACAGGGATAGAGACGCCACATCATTCCGTGTGCAAATTAAGCAATCTAACTGCAGAAGGGATAAATGAATTCGTGTTTCTCTCGTTCTTGTCGAGGGCCTCTGAAGTGGCACCCAGAGGGAATCAACACAAACTCCCCTCCCAAGGCAAGCTGTCAAGTCCTTTTGAATTACCTCCAGTACTTCTGATGAAATCCATCTTTTTTGGAAATTGACCAGACGAGCTTATTCAGATGACCAAAAGGGACTACGAAATCCTCGCGTTCATAACTCCTCATTCTTAAAATATTAAGACGTGCCTTTGATGTTGGGCACTCTTCCCGAGGTCAGCCTTTATGAAAATGTGCTCTTGATCAGTGGAGTCTAGAATATCGTTCATTCTTTTCTTTTCACTCTCTAGAACGTCTGCTGTTCGGTCGTCTGTCATCTGCTCACCAGTGGGTTGGAATTACACAAAATAACTCGATTGACTGTTGGCACACACACGCTGTACACATCAAGAGCATATGTGAAACTGCTCTATCTCTGGTGATAACCTCTTAAATGTGATAGCACAACATTCAGTTTTTGGCAGTAATATGTATTATATTCTTTTGGCTTTTCTAGATAGGATTCAGTTTGATTTGGCAACACAACAACCAAATTTCAGTTCTAAAGGCAAAAATACATGAAAGCGATATTGCATTTTTACAAAAAAACACAAATTTCCACTGTGCTCCCCACAAAATTCATATGAATCCATGCACAGTTTCCACTGTAATAAAGAAGTGAGATGTTTGTGTCACTATGTTTTAATGCCTGTAGAGAATAACAAGATATGCATGAGGTAACATTGGATGCATGATCTGAGCATGGCTCGGCCGCTAGGGAACACACACAGTAAACAATGTAAATAAATGATGATGAATAGGACTCATTGACACAGTGTCACATCAAACAACAACACAGTGTCACATCCAGCAACAACCACTGGTCCCATTGGCAATAGAGACTTCGAAAAATGCAAACACATATGAACTGGTGTTAGAAATGAATGTGGCAATGAGATTTGACATCTTTTTTTTCTGTTTGAAGTTAAATAATGTATTATTTGTAGCTCTACTGTAACAGCTGCATGCTGATGCTTGGTTCCATAAGCATTTGCACATTTGACTACTAAAAAATACATTAACTTAAAGGTGATAGATATAGTTTTAATACCTCCCGGTCAATAGGGGTCGCACTCACACTGGCCCGTTCTCGCTCCTGAACTGGTTGCCAGGTTTGCAAACTATTCCCGAAATAGACGGAGAGTTTACCGCAGCGAGATGTCCGACCGTAGCTATATACCGTTAGCCAGCTAGCTAGCTATATAACGTTAGCCAGCTAGCTAGCTAGCTATACAACATTAGCCAGCTAGCTAGCTAGCTATACAACATTAGCCAGCTAGCTAGCTAGCTATACAACATTAGCCAGCTAGCTAGCTAGCTATACAACATTAGCCAGCTAGCTAGCTAGCTAGCTATATAACGTAAGCCAGCTAGCTAGCTAGCTAGCTATATAACGTAAGCCAGCTAGCTAGCAAGCAACCATTGTTGGCAAACATTTGGCTTACCTGTCCAGAAGAAAAGCGGCGACCTCAGCGTGGCTTTTAAGCCTCTTCGACTCCTTTACATGACACCAACGCTCAAATGCCGCACCGATGTTCACCCGTGTCTCGTCTCGTCTCGTTGTCCTCCGCTTATCCGGGTCCGGGTCGCGGGGGCAGCATCTTCAGCAGGGAAGCCCAGGAAGCCCTTTCCCCCGCCACTTCCACCAGCTCTTCTGGGGGAATCCCGAGGATGGAGATGTAATCCCTCCAGCATGTCCTGGGTCGACCCC
>CABFOS010061288.1:2590-13204 GCA_900660315.1 Diretmoides pauciradiatus | reverse complement strand
TCGTTGTTGTGGCTAGTTGTGCTCCAAGTGGATGCTAACACAAGAACAACAGACCAGATCAAGCAAAAGGATAAAGAAAAACCTTTTATTTCTATGTCGGGATCCTGTCAGACACTTAGAACAACAATCGGAGCCTGTCAGTGGCAAAAAAAAAACGCTTTTAGAGAACTATTCACTTGCCCCGAAGCCTCATGTTTTAGACGGATTCGCTAAGCTAAGCGCTAACCGCTAGCAGCTACGGACTCAGTCTATACCGGACCAATTTCAAGAATTCTTGTTCCCATGAGTCAGTTAGACACACGGCCATGGGAAAATATGATCCAGGTTGAAAATTACCAAAGTTATCCTTTAAAACAGTTCAGCTCTGAAATGCAAGGGTACTATGCTATGTTCTTCTCAGCCAGTTCACTTGGCCCTTTACCAACCCAGCATAGGATTGTAGATCAGGTTACTTAGTGTTGTCCATTATTGAGTATAAAAAACACTCCTGGGATACGGAAGTGAAGCAGGAGATAAATCAACTCCCAAATTTAGTACCCAAGAGGGAATTAGATTTGGTAGCGTAACACGTCCAAGACATCGTTCCTCTCAACACAGATATTTAAGAGGTTTTGAAGGCCAGGGCACGAGCAATATTGTTGATGCTGATGATGGCCGATATATTTAGTGTCTTTAAAGAGTTAACATGGTGGTTGGATGTGACACATGCCAGTTATCTGGATATAATATCAAAGTGAACGTGGCCATCAATGTTGTTATTCAGTCATTTTTAAGTATAAAACTCCCTTTTAAATGCCCAAATTTCCCATTCTACAAGTTGACCTTGTTTTGTGGGCGTGTCAATGAATCAACTGAGTCAGTATGATTGACAGGCCGTGAGAACACTTCCTGGCTGCACCTGATTGGACGAACGCTTTCACTCATCGGGCTGTCCGCGGCATCGGCTGTTCGCGGATTTCAAAACAGACCAACATGGCGGCTTGTTTGGCAACTTTCTGTTATATTACGAAAATAGTTCACCGAAACATGTTTCTGAAAACATTTGCCATACAGTTGCTGGATCTGGCTTCATTTTGGACATTGGTTAGTTTAAAAGTTTGTACGCGACTTTCTGGCGGAAAACTGCGTGTAAACTTTTAAACTAACCGGCACCGGCAGGGAGGAGAATCAATGGGCCAGCAGCTCGGTACTTTTAAAGGATAACTTCGGTCTTTTTCAACCTGGATTGTATTTTTCCATGGCTGTGTGTCTAACAGACTCGTGGGAACTAGAATTTTTGAAATTGGTCCAGTATAGACTGAGTCCGTACCTGCTAGCGGCTAGCGCTTAGCTTAGCGAATCCATCTAAAACACGAGGCTTCGGGGCAAGTGTATAGTCCTCTAATGCCATTTTTTTTGCCACTGACAGGCTCCGATTGTTGTTATAAGTGTTTGACAGGATCCCGACAGAGAAATAAAACGTTTTTCTTTTGTGAGGAGTGATACCTCTCGTGGTATATAGACCTATCTTAGATAGGGACAGCTGTTGTTGTGGCTAGTTGTGCTACAAGTGGATGCTAACACAATAACAACAGACCAGATCAAGTTAAGGTAAGGAAAAACGTTTTATTTCTCTGTCTAGATCCTGTCAGACACTTAGAACAACAATCGGAGTCTGTCAGTGGCAAAAATAAATGGCGTTAGAGGACTATACACTTGCCCCGATGCCTCGTGTTTTAGACGGATTCGCTAAGCTAACCATTAACCGCTAGCAGGCACGGACTCTTTCAATCGACTAATTTCAAAAATTATTGTTCCCACGATTCTTGTTCGCTTGGACACACGGCCATGGGAAAATAGGATCCAGGTTGAAAAAGACCTAAGTTATCCTTTAAGAAGGAGCGCTGGCCAAGATAGCAGCAATACAGTTTCAAACAACATACAAGCAAACATTAAAAGCACACAAAACAAAAACCTATAGTAGCAACTCACAGAATCATATGCCTAAAAAAACAGGAGGAAACGGTTCTGGCTATGGAAACAATTACAAACTCCAATTGAATTTGCCTCCAAACCCTAATAATTCATTACATTTTTGAATGCCCCCATTGGGATCAGGGCAGTATTCGTGTTTGGGGATAACAATCAGGGAAATAGTTTGCATCACAGTGACGTTCACTGTGACGCAAACTATTTGAAGCAGAGGAGAACCTGGTCTGGAGAGGAAGAAAGAGAGATAGTATGATTATGAATGATAGATCATTTGCTCCAAGAGCCTAAGCAGAACTCCTCCTCCTCAGAAGATGATGCCTTGTTGTTGTTGTTTTTTTCTATTATGCCCCTTTTATTGCGTTTAATATTCCTGCCCTATTTCTGTATTTCTTGCCCTTTTTATATTTCACCTATTTTATATTTTATATTTGACCTATTTATTATGTTATTATGTAAAGTTGAATGGGCTCTGATCCAAAGATTTTCATGGCTAAAAATGTTGCATTGTTTCTGTGTATACAGTATGACAATAAAAAAAACTTGAAACTTGAACTAGAAAGAAGAAGAAGAAGAAGAAGAAGAAGAAAAAGAAAAAGAAAAAGAAGACAGTGCAGAGAAGCTCAGGGACAGGAAATCTCACAATACTGACTATCACACAAAACATGCGGGGGAAAACCCTGAAAGAATCCCACTGGCCTAAACCCCCCAAATCCAAAGTACAGTGACGTCCACAGTGACGCAAACTATTTGAAGCAGAGGAGAAGTGATCTGGAGAGGAAGAAAGAGAGACAGTATGATTATGAATCATTGATAATTTGCTGCAAGAGCCTATGCAGAACTCCTCTTCAGAAGATGATGCCTTGTTGTTGTTTTTTCTATTATGCCCCCTTTTTTGCGTTTACTATTCCTGCCCTATTTCAGTGTTTCTTGCTATACCTATTTTATATTTTACCTATTTATTATGTTATTATGTAAAGTTGAGTGGGCTCTGAGACAAAGATTTTCATGGCCGAAAATGTTGCATTGTTTCTGTGTATATGACAATAAAAAAACTTGAACTTGAAAGGAGAAGAAGAAGAAGACAGTGCAGAGAAGCTCAGGGACAGGAAATCTCACAATACTGACTATCACACAAAACATGCAAAATAATCCCGCTGTTCTAAAACCCCCAAATCCAAATCTACAAACCTGTGTTGTTTTCTGAGTGTATATGTGTGAGTTTTTGTTGTTGTTCTGTGGGGTTTTGGTTTTATTGCATTTTGTTGTTGTTTTTTTGCTGTTTAATTTTGCTTATCCAGAGCCAAAGCCTTAGTAGAAGAACAGCGCCTTTTGCCCCTAGGGTCCAGGTAATGGGCCCAGTCTGAAGGGCACAATCTCTATTTGGTCTTTGCTCATTGACTGTTGACTGGCCTCTTTTCTGTTTTCATACTCTGGAAGATGCATTCCCCGGGAAATAGCAGCTTCAAGTTTCCCTCTCAGTGCAGTGCATTGTGTCATTTTTATTCTCTTTGATTTCTTAGTATTATGACGAGACGTATTCTTGCTCATTGATGCCATTTTAACCCATTCATGCCCATTCGCCCCCGATACTGCATGCCCAACTAATCTAAACTACGCATTTCTACGAGATGCTCTCCCGTTGCCTGATTTCCTGAACGGACAATAGTCAAGTTTTGTCTTGTCGCCGTGGCAACGCAGGAGGGCGTCTCCCTGAACTCTGTTTGATTACAGTCTTTGCTGGTTTCTGGGGACGACTGACTTTGGTTATATTCTGTTTCACTGTGACATGAAACCTTGATCACCATGATGACATCCTCCGCGTTGCAAGTATAAAGATAACTTCGGTATATTTCAACCTGGACTTCATTTTCCCATGGTCGTGTGTCTACATGATTGGTGGGGAAAATAATTTTTGAAATTGATCCAGTATTGAGTGAGCACTGCTTTTAGCGATTAGTGGCTATAACATTATCGCCTAAGGGCAAGTGAAAAGTCCTCTAAAAGCTTTTTTTTTGTGTGCCACTGACAGGCTCCGATTGCTGTTAAAAGTGTCTGACAGGATCCTAACAGAGACATAAAACTTGTTTTTCTTTTGTGAGTGAGACCTCTTCTTGCATATAGACCTATCTTGGATAGGGACAGCTGTTGTTGTGGCTAGTTGTGCTCCAAGTGGATGTTAACACAATAACAACAGACCAGATTAAGTGAAAGGTAAAGAAAAACATTTTATTTCTCTGCTGGGATCCTGTCAGACAGTTAGAACAACAATCAGAGCCTGTCAGTCGCCAAAAAAAAAACTTTTAGAGGACTGATGCCTCACGTTTTAGACAGATTCGCTAAGCTAAGCGATAACAGCTAGCAGCTACGGACCAATTTCAAAAATTAGTATTCCCACGAGTCAGTTAGACACACGACCATGGGAAAATAGGATCCAGGTTGAAAAATACCGATGTTATCCTTTAAACTGACAAAGAACCATTTCAATCAATGCATTACGGTCGATGGGTCTGGACTTTCATGCTGCAGGGAACAGATCCACCAAGTTCGCCGTCCCGTTTATTTTTCGAACCAGATTGCATTTTCCCGTGCAGATGAGAGTTAATGAATAAGCAAATTGTACCTTTCAAATAACGAACTTAAACTTGAAGGTTTACTCACGCCACGAAGCTCTCCTTTAATCTGTCGTCTTTGATATCAGCCTCTCTCTCTCTCTCTCTCTCTCTCTCTCTCTCTCTCTCTCTCTCTCTGTGGGTTTTTGTTTCTCGACATAGGCTAATTTTGTGGGAATGATTGGGTTAGTGTGAAGGTTATATACGCCTGCTTGTGGGATCCGGGGATATTTAGCTCACCGACGTCGTTATGCTGGTTTGTTTAAGAACGACCTCGGCGAACCTCATAGTAGACGGATCTTACCGGTGGTCTTGCCGATAGAGAGAATATTGTTCATATACATAATACAGCATTTGAATGTCTGCAATGTTATGCACCGTGGGTTTTCTCATTTAGAGGTGCCTGAACACCTCGCTGAATGTCAGATAGGGAGTTAGAACGGGGGTAAATAAATGGTTTTAGTGTGTGAGAGTGTGTGTGTACTTCCGCGGTTCAATCTATTAGCTATTTGCTAGGACACATTGTAAAAGCCACTGCAATATATTACGTATTGTATATATCTGAATAGTTTGTCAGACGCTACATATTGTTTTGGTGATGAAGTTTTCAAGGTGAATCTTTCTCGAGAAGTATTCTACCGATTCACAGTTAAAGGATAACCTCGGTATTTTTCAACCTGGACCCTATTTTCCCACGGTCGTGTGTCTACGTGACTGGTGGGAGAAAGAATTTTTGAAATTAGTCCCATATTCAGTGTTTTCTTTGACTGTTTTTGACTATTTGTAGTGATTAGCGCTAATGCGACTAATGCGGCTAGAACGTTGTCGTAGAAGGGCAAGTGAATAGTCCTCTAAAAGCATTTTTTTTGCCACTGACAGGTTCCAATTGTTGTTCTAAGTGTCTAACAGGATCCCTACAGAGAAATAAAACATTTTTCTTTACCTGTCGCTTGATCCGATCTGTTGTTATTGTGTTAGCATCCATGTAACAGCTCTAACCGGCTAACAAAGATGTAAATGCAACAAGAGGTATCACTCCTCGCTAAATTTCACGACAATTCTCCTCAAGGAGAAGTCAAGCGAAAGGTAAAGAAAAACATTTTATTTCTCTGTCAGGATCCTGTCAGACACTTAGAACAACAATCAGAGCCTGTCAGTGGCAAAAAAATGCTTTTAGAGGACTATACACTTGTCCTTCAGCGACAAAAATAGTGCTCACTGAATACGGGACTAATTTCAAAAATCTCATCACGTAGACACATGACCATGAGAAAATAGGGTCCAGGTTGAAAAATGCCGAAGTTATGCTTTAATATGTGTTTTTATCTGCGGTGTCATGGTGGGCTGCAATCTCAAAGATGATTTGGTACAATTTGTTTGAGCATAAGCCCCCTACTGTATGTCGTGTGCCAATATCAAATCTCTTGACTTGTCTACGAATGCCCTCTCTTGCTTTGCTGCATGCACGGATACGAAGCTACGCGGTTTCAAACACTGCAGACCCTTCCCATAATCCTCTCTGTTCAAAGAAGTATGGACAAGAGCTTAGAAGTTCCAGTTTCTTCTTCATTTCATCTATTTGTTTTGTTTTTTAAGCGTCTTCTTTGCGTGTCCATACTTCCCCTCTGGTGTGAACTGTCTGTGATGCCGCTCAACACAACAGCATGATTGATTTCTGCATATCAATGTCCGCTGAATATCCCAGAGAACATTATTAGAGACGATATCATCACCGGTAGACAGTATCATTTCAGGCCAGCACGCACTGTTAATTTTAGAGCATGTTGCCTTTAGCATTTCACTTCAATTCAGTTCAGCTCAAATGACATTCAATCCAATTACATTCAGTTCCTATTCAATACACTTTATTTATCCCTGCAGTGGGAATGTTCACGACAGGCATAAACACATACATTTTAAAACAAAACACTCGTACATAAAAAATGGTAACAGTTGCAGGTCTTTTAGATTGTACACCATCACACATTATTAGATAAACATACATCTTTTTCTACTGGAGGAATGTTCTTAAAGGGTAACTTTGGGATTTTTTAACCTGGACCCATATTTTCCCATTGCCTTGTGTCTACGTGACTGATGGGAACAAGAATTTTTGAAAATTGGTCCAGTATTGAGCGAGCGGTTAGCTGGTAAACCGGCTGCAATTGAACCCTTCGGGGCAAGTTCGTCCCCTAAATGTACGTCCTCTAAAAGCTCCGATTGTTGTTCTAAGTGTCTGACAGGATCCTGACAAAGAAATATAACGTTTTTCTTTACCTTTCGCTAGTCGCTGTTGTTATTGGCGTCTTTACTTTTTCCAACGCACTTCTGCCATAACCACGCCCCCAACTTCTCGATAGCCAATTGATCGTACTTGCCTAATTGGTTTGTTTATGGCGCGTAAACAAACCAATACTCTGATTAGTGATGTTGTTAGTTAGCTAGCTTGTTGTTAGCTGCACTAATTGAGGTAAAATCTGCCGACCAGCAAGCTATTGAAATTACAACTTTGAAATGTGTGTAGTTGGGTAATAGTCACTGATAACTGCGTTAAAGGATTTCCTAAGAGCTTTTTACCAACTAATAGCTGTGAAAGTTGTGACAGGATTTAAGCAAACATATAATTTGCCACTGGTATGAGCACATCATACTGTATATCCATAAACTAGAACGTTATTCATGTTATCGTACTTCTCCGCGAGGCGAAACATGCGCGTGACTAAGCGGCGTTGCGGAGTTGGCCGATGAAATGGATCCTGAGAACGCATCAGAGTCGAGGGGCGTGGTTATGGCAGAAGTGCATTGGAAAACGTAAATGGGGGCGTGTGTGATAGTCTATATATGGGAAATATGGTTGTGTCTTAGAATGGTCTGTTTGAGTCCATATTAAGCTAATGCAATGCTAATCACTAGCTAGCTAGAAGGGTTTGTCCGCAGATCATTAATTTATAAAATAGTTAATTTATGATTTCAACAGATATTTACTTAAAATAGTACTTGGAAAAAGTAAAGACACTTGTTATTGTTTTAGCATCTATTTGTAGCGCAACTAGCCACAGATTCAGCGTGTCTGTATCCGACAAAGGTGTAGCTGCAACAAGAGGTCTCACTCCTCACGAAATGTCAGAACAAGACTTCTGCTTGAGCAAGACTTTGTTGTCAAGGAGAAGTCTTACATTGCAGCCGGTTTAGCGGCTAAGTGCTCAGTCAATACTGGACCAATTTCAAAAATTCTTGTACCCATCAGTCACCTAGACACAAGGCAATGGGAAAATAGGGTCCAGGTTGAAAAAAATCCCAAAGTTACCCTTTAATGTTCTGCCTTCTAGTAGCGTAATCACACCATCAGAGCCACAACATCAATATGTTCATATTTTAATGAACATTTAAGCTTTGATTAGTTGCCCCGCCAAAGCATGTGACCTTGACACCATTCAAGCAGGTAGACACCTTCCTCCCTTTCCCCTGGAGGGGTAGATACAGGAGAAGACGCATCGTCCCGTCAAAAACTGCAGGTGTATCTCACGCTGCGAAATCGCTAATATTCAAAACAAACTTCTAAAAACCTGAAGCTTCCGTTTAAGCAGGCGACAGACGTCTGTATGGAGACAAATTAACACCACAAGTATTGTCTGTGTACAAACATTTTTTGCATGCAAATGAAGAACTCATACACATTTTTCTGAATTGTAAACAAAAAAGTTATGTTCACAAATGTAAAAAAAATTAAATTACAATTGTTTTTCTCACTCATGTTTGCAATTAAATTTTTTACTAGTACGGTTTAATTTTTTTACGAGTACAGTGTTATTTTTTACGAGTATGATTTAAGTTTTTACGAGTACGGTTTAATTTTTTACGAGTATGCTTTCATTTTTTACGAGTACGATTTCATTTTTTACGAGTACGATTTCATTTTTTACAAGTACGATTGTATTTTTCTCACGCTTGGGGTTTGATTTCTTAATTTGCGTGTGATTTTTTCTTCTTCTACGCGGACAATACTTGTGGCGTTAATTTGTCTCCATACATCCGGCCCAGCTCAAGTCGGTAGAGTGTGAGACTCTCACAGTCACAGGGTCGTGAGTTCGATACAACATAACATCGACTATCACCTGTGTAAGTTGCTTTGGATAAAAGCTAAATGACTGTAATGTAACACACCGCACACAATCCACATGTAATCAGGCTCTGTTTCTAAATCTCCTTGACGAGGACGCCTTCTCCAGTATCATTCTCCCTAGGATTCCTTTTGTTATTCCTTGTGACCCTGATCCGTCTCTCAGCCTTCAGCCTCTCCTCTTGCCCCCTGCAGGTCAAACTGTGGTACGACAAAGTGGGCCACCAGCTCATCGTCACCATCCTGGGCGCCAAGGACCTGCCAGCCAGGGAAGACGGCCGACCCAGGAACCCCTATGTCAAAATCTACTTCCTCCCGGACAGAAGGTAACAGTAGAAACAGTTTTTACCCGTGTGTGTGATGTGCTCCTGTTACCCATCCCAGCCCTTCGACTCCATTCAATCTATAACCGTTGCTTAGCTTTGCTTTACTTTGAGCGTTGAAGAAATCAATCATCAGCGGGCAGTGCTGAGCTCGTATCACTTTGAGAGTGTAGATTTTGTATTAAGATGGATTTCTGTGGTATTGCTGTGGTGTCAAATGATCATGTGTCATTGCTTTTCATCTGTTATCATCAGAAAGGGCAAACTTAGCTGTATGGATATATATGGATATATGGATATCTATGGATGTGTGTCAGGTTCTTTTCTTGTTCATGGTTCAGTGGCGTGGTTTTGCATTTTGTTTCGCTTCCTCATCCAAAGATGAGGAACGGAGAAAGTGATGACTGGACTTTTTTTTTGAGAGAGACACACAGCAGTCATCTCATCACCTCATTCTCACCGACTTTCCCAGCATGCAACGGTGCCGTGCTCTGTGCTGTGTCGTGTTAATGAGCTGTTGTTTTCGTGGCTGTCCCCTGCCGTGGTTGTAAATAAAAACAGTTTGAATTATTGTTCCTCCAGTGACAAAAGCAAGAGGAGAACAAAAACTGTAAAGAAATCCTTAGAGCCCAAATGGAACCAGACCTTTATGTATTCGCCGGTGCACCGGCGGGAGTTTCGGGAGCGCATGCTGGAGATCACGCTCTGGGACCAGGCCAGGGTGAGGGAGGAGGAGAGCGAATTCCTGGGAGAGGTAAGGACACCAAACACACCTTCCCGCCCTAACACAACAACCCCTCCCATCAGGCATCTGGGGCACACACACTCACAGCAGTGTTAATTTTGGCAGCTATTTTAGATTTAGTCTTAGTCTTTAGATGAAAATGCTTAATAGTTTTAGTCACATTTTAGTCATTTTTATCCTTCATAGTTTTAGTCTAGTTTTAGACGATGAAAAGTCAACATTTAAGTCAACTTTTAGTCATTACTTTTAGTGAAAATGTTTTCTCTCTTTAAACTAATTCAATCAGGTTAATACATGAATCGGAATTTGGAATCAAGATGACAGTATCAAGTGTTGAAATTCGTAAAGCAACAACCTGATCCGCAAACCACCAACTTTATGCAGAACAATAGTCAGGACTGAGACAATCTGCACACGCCCCCTCCACCAATTCAACCAATGACAGGGTTGCATTGCTTTTGACAGACAGACTAGACGCACAATTGGGGGAAAATATCCTGCATTTATAATGTCCGCTAACATTTTAGTCTCGTCTGGTCAATGAAAACAAATCATACATTTCGTCATTACATAGATAGATAGATAGATAAATACTTTATTCATCCCCGTGGGGAAATTCAGGGTATCCTGTAGCTCACAGTCATCACATACATACAATACAAAAGACACAAAAATGCAGACAATACCAACATTAATTAAAAGAGTGCAGCTGCATAATCCAAGGGCCCCTGCCCTCGACTGAGTCATTAAACAGTCTGATGGCAGGGGCCGAAGGACCTCCTGTATCTCTCAGTCTGCGAGTGCAGGGGCTGAGCCGCCCACTGCGACTGCTGCTCTGGCCTGCCG
>CABFOS010061266.1:3826-18423 GCA_900660315.1 Diretmoides pauciradiatus | reverse complement strand
CTATGTGTTTAGTTATGCAGAAATATGCACCGCGCCTGCGCAGTCCGAGCGCAGCAGCGCGCGCACCAGATTTGACCGGTGACGTCACAGGATTCGTGTCTCTTCTTCTCTTCCGCTCTGGAAGAACTTCCTGCGTTTCGGCTGCGGCGGAAATCAAACTTTTCTCCGGTCATGAGAGCAGTTTAAACGGATAAACCTTCAGCCCGGTTAGTTATCTGGTATGTACGCGCTAACCTGCGAGTTGTAATGTCCGATACTTCCGCGTGTATCGCAGCTAAGTAGCTAAACGTGTCGTGAAATGAGCCGCTAACTCCCGTAGTCAATCTGCAGTGAACCGCAACAACACAATTACATTACTTCCTCTCGTCGTTCACTCTTCGGTCTAACGCTTTTAAACGTTGCTGCTACTGTTCCTGCACCTGAGAAGGGGAATCAAGTGCGGTGTTGTGTTTTTTAATGTCACAGCAAGAGCATAAAACATGGAAGAACCGAACAAACCTCAGCGCAAGATGTCAACAGCGGGGGACAGCTTGTACAAGGTCCTCGGCCTGGAGAAGGGAGCCTCTGCAGAAGAGATAAAGAAGGCATACAGGTTTGGTTGTTTGTTAAAAACCTATTGAGAACACTGTTTAGGAATCTACAGCAAAAAAAAACTCAAGATCCTTTATTATCATTGTCATTTGCACAACAATGACATTGAAATGCATCATCTGCAGTGTAAAAGGTTAAAAGAGCTATAAAAACATAAAAGAGCTATAAAGACTAAAAGCTTTTTTTATTGAGAACATGGTTTAGGAATCTAAAGCAAAAAACAACTACATTTCCATTGCATTTAGGTACTGAGGAAACGTTTCCATCCAGAGCCAGTTAACCCCTTAAAGCCCATTAAACCCGTTGCATCATGGGTGTAACCCCCCACTGGAGACAGAGTGGACCCCTCACCCTCTTTCTTTCCAGGAGTGACCATGACATATGATCTGCTGCCACATTGAGCCAATCACCCTTTGTTTTGATGCCAGATCTTAGTGTAAAGATGTGTTATTCCCCCACGTTTTGTCAAAATCAGGTGATATTTGAGGGCTTTTCTGCTCTTTGCCAGCGTTTGTCAAGTGATTAGGGTAACACTTCACAATGTCTTAAACCAGTGTTTCTCAAGCAGTGGTCCGGGGACCACCAGCGGTCCTTGAGGGGGTTCCAGGTGGTCCCCAGCTAAATGATGGATAGTTGGGAACCAAATGGACCCTTGTAGGTCTGTAACTCTGAGAGTGTACAAATGAAACCAAATGGACCCATTTGGTTTCATTTGTACACTCTCAGAGTTAAATTATTGTTAAACATCTGCATTACTTAATTTACAAGAAGTTTACACAATTAGAGAATGTAGAAGCATTGTTATTGTGATCAAAGTTTGTCTGTTATCTCTCTACCACATCAATACAGCATTGGAATTCTGGACAAAATCTTATCCAACAATAACAACATATTCTAAGTTTTGGGTCTGAATCTCATCAAACGGTCCATAGCTCTAATGCCGACTAAATAATGGCCCTTGATATGAAAAAGGTTGAGAACCACTTTGCTTTATTCACATTATAACAACTTATTCATGTTGATTAAAACTCTGACAATACACACGCTCATTTCCTCTTTATTTCTGCTAGCGGTAGGCCTAACCCCGAGTCATGTGAGAGTTGTGTGAAAATGCAGGAAATTAGTTTTAAATGGCCACAGCATTTTTCTGGGGCAGGACCACCAGAGCCCCCAGCTACTGTACAGCACCCACCGTCCGGAACATGCTTACACCCTTTGCCTTGCAGCACCGATATCACAAGGAGCCACTATTATTAAGAGGTCCAAGGTTTAAAACAACATTGCCAAGAGATTTAGAATACAAACATTACTTTGTTCCTGGAAAATTAAAAAATGAATGTATCGTGTACTCTGCTAATAACACAATTCCTGTGCAACCACAACCTCAATATTCTATATAATGTTGGGCGTGATTGCGACTAAATTCTTGCTACAATTCCCAGAATCACTCACTTGTTTACTTCCAGGAAATTGGCCTTGAGGCATCACCCGGACAAGAACCCCGACAACCCAGAAGCTCCTGAAAAGTTTAAGGAGATAAACAACGCCAACTCTATCCTCAGCGACGACAACAAACGAAGGATCTATGACGAGTATGGCTCCATGGGCCTCTACGTGGCGGAGCAGTTCGGGGAAGAGAGCGTCAAATACTACTTCCTCATGTCTAAGTGCTGGTTCAAGGTGCGGTGCATGCTGGGAGCAGGGCTGTAGTCAAAACCAAGACCGAAATGAATCTGATTTTCTAGACAACTGCATTAAATAGACAGGAAATGTGTGATTCAGAGTCAATAGAATTGCACGCAGTTGCTTAGAGAAGTATTAGAGTCCTGATTATCATAGCAGGTTTACATTTGCAAGAGAGGGAGTCAATGTTTGCATGACATGTATAGATGGTTAGTTTGCACAAATCACAATGTGTATATATGACTATGTATTGATCTTAAAAGCAAAATCCAAATCACACCCCAATGGCAGAAATCTCATTTTGATACAAAACTCAAAAAGTCCTACTTTACTGACCTTCATTTCCTTTGCACTGTTTTAGGCGCTTGTGGCGTGCTGCGGTATTTTCACCTGCTGCTGCTGTTTCTGCTGCTGCTGCTTCTGCTGTGGGAAGTGTAAGACGCAAGAAGAGGACAACTTCGCCTACATGGACCCTGACGACCTGGAGGCGCAGATCAGAGCAGAGCAGGACGCGGGTGAGTGGGTCCGCGTAGAGAATACAGTGCACTCAAAATCAAAACCGACGCGTTTTACGACCGCAAAATGACTGGAAGTTCTACAGTAGATAATGTTGTTTGGCGAATACGTGGCTGATTCAAATTGCACTAGGCGACTTCACACGTTGGCGGCTCCAAATGGCCGGTAACTTCAATAATAACTTCAATGTAATAATAATGAACTTCAATACCTAGAGATCATGTAACGTGGTATCAGTAAACTGCACACAGCACGCTTATATTTAGAAACCCGGCCGGTCTGTTATGCTTTAAGGCAGCGCCGCCCAATTTGGGGAGCGTGTTTTTGGCCGCCACGGCATTTGACAAGTTGATGCTTATTCTCCTCTTGTTTTTAAAGTGCTGCCAGATTCTAACCGTAATGACTGCAAAACGTACATTTTGTGCAGCTAAAAAGTACATAATCTGAGTTTTACAGCAATATACAGCACAGTGCTACTTCCCTATTAAATTAAGTACGTCATTTACGAGGAATTACGGTATTCTCTCTGAGTGAGTGATGACTTTACACCACTTTTTAATATGTTTATGCTCCCAAAAAGAAGCACATGGCTGTTTTTTGTTTCGGCAAATCAATAAAATTACGGTTAAGCAGAGTAGTGTTGTAATTTTTGGCCCTTCATGGCAAAGAATTTGAGCATCTCCGCTTTAAGGGGACGGGAGAGGAAAAGATCTAAGATGTGATCAAACCCGACACCAGAATTTCATTTGGTCAAATAGGGAGAATCTGCAGGATCTCAGTTAAGGGGGACATGAGAATGGTTCCTAGTGCAGCTTTAACTAAACAAAGCATTAAACACAGCAAGCCAACTGTCTATACTGAGATTAAGAATGGAAATAACATTATGGTGGAAAGTGAATACAGATGGACACATACTGTACTGTGTCATTTCTTGAGCTGATCAAAATCGCCGCCCAGGCCACAGGACTGGTTTTCTCTAAACATTGATTCTCAATCTCCTGTCCTCTGGGTCCAGACTACTGCTGGTTTTTCTAGTCTGCCTCATAATTAATTGCATTTACCTGTCGTCCCAGCAGGTCTAATTAGTCCCCGGTGAGGCCGCTCGAATGAAAGCTACCTTGCAAAATAGAAAAACACAGCAGCACTCTTGAGAACCGCTGCTCTGAGGAAGCATCATGTACAGTATGTAGAGTATGGCAGCCTAACGGAGAGGCTAAATCTGGCCGACGTATTGTCAAGTGCCAAAGACCGGGCGATACGTAACTTGGGAAATTGCTTGGTTGTTGTGTTTTACAATGCATAGTTACTTGCTGAACTTGTTCGGAAGTACCATGGGATTTCTCAATGTGTTATTTTGTTCCACAGCAGGTGACGATGTAATAGTTATTCAGCCGAGTCCTAGTGCTGCCTCTGAGACTCCAGGTGAAGCTTGTGATCAAGGCCATTGTGCTTAAGCTGTTTGGGCTGTTTGGGCTGCACTGTGTCTTAACTGGCAGGACTCGGAAGCGATGTTTCACTTTGGCGGAGCGTCTTCACTTTTTAGTCTCGTATGCATTTGTAAATGTGGAAAAAAAGGGATCTTATGGGATCTTATACAGGTGCTAAAAAGTGAAATGGTGCTACCAAAGTGAAATGTTGATTTAAAGCTTTTATTGTGCTGCTTATTAACCCCCTATAGCTCATTTATTCAATGTCATGTACAATACATCCTGAGTGTGTGTCTGTGGGTCTGTTTTAACATTTGCTCCATCCTCATCTTGATTATGCCTCCTAACTCCATATAACATCCACCACGTGCTTATTAACATTAAAAGTTTGTGGCGTTAACAATGAATCCCTGTGTTATAATCATGCTGGATAATACTATTACAGGATTTAGTGTATGTTAATGTTTGTCTCCCTTTTGAAACCAAGTTTGGTTGGAGATTTTAAAAACAAACACCTACCTTTTGCTGATTTTGACTTAAGTATAGCAACTACTTCATTCGAAACCACTATTTTTACCCACGCCTCTGCCTCCCCCTGCAGGTGAGAGCGCACCCATAGTGATCCAGCCCCATGCGGCCAACGGCACCTCGGAGCCCGCCACCGACGAGGACCCCGCCACCCTGCTCACGCTCAACCCGGAGGAATAAGTGAGTGGCGTTCATCAAAGTCCCGGGGGCTTCACAATCATCGGCCGCGTAGTCGAAACCCCATACGGCATCAGCTGCTGTGGGGATGAGTTGGAAAGTGACTGATCATAATTGTAAATGTGGTTTCTGTGTCACAAGTTTGAATGTGGTTGTCCCCCTCCCCTCCCCTCCCCCCCAAGCATTGCAGCCGATAATGCAGCAAATGTACCACGTCATCAAGGGGGATTTGTTTACAGGAATCAAGCAGCGTTTTGATTGTGCCATGCTTTATAGTGCCAAGATTTTCTTAATGCTTAGGATTTGTCTTTGCTTTGATCCAATCGCATATTTATTTTTTAACATTTGACTTGGGTAAACATACGTACTGCCACGACAAACCGCCAAAACCCTGTTGAAGACATAGCAGATCAGCGCCTATAATGAATTCAAGTGCACTTTAAACTCTCAAAGTTCATTGTAAGCGCTGCCACGATGCTCTGGACGTTGGTTGAAGTGTTACAGTATCTCGAATGCGACGTAACGGGCCGGCGCAGGTTTCTGAAAAGGCCGAGACTATACGCATTCAACACAAGAGGCCAACCACTTTTCCACAGCGACACTGGTGCTTAGTCGTAGATGCAACAAAAACAACAAGACGTGCAAACAGGGCACACGCCCGAAGGTTCTTATCCAAACCACATATTTGTTGTTCATGATCTGTCTGCCAATCGTATAGTAAATATCTATAAGGAACGCTGTGGGCTTTCTGAAGCGATGCCAACCCAAATTGTTACTGGAAACACTCTTACTACACTCTTACTACACATTCAAGCAAGCATATCACCTCAGTTGACCCGCAAACTGCAATTACGGAAATTTTGCTTTGTGTGAAATCTAGTGTTCTAAATCGCACTGGTTAGTCCTATTTGACCCGGTGGTGGGAGCAAGACGATCACCGATCACTGTCAAGGGCTTCTTTTGAATGAGAAATGTGCTCTCTGCAACACGCAAGAGACATTTTATTGGCTGTAACCGCAGCCGCATGAAATTCTAGTAAATACGGGAGTTATGTTTTTATGTACATTCAGAGATATATTTTTGATTGGAAGTTTTACTATAAACTGTCTGTTTAGCATGTATGACGATAGAGCCTTAAGTCACGGTGACTTTCTTGATAATTCAGGTTCTCTCTCTGCTGTGTGTAGAAATGTTGATTTCTTGCTTCGTTGAGTCCGTGCAGACTTGGATGAAATAGTATTTGCACGTAATTACTGTTTGTTTTGTTCTACTTGGACTACTGGGTAGGTGGGTTTGCCACATAGGCCACTACAATGTGTTTAGAAAGTTTAGACCATGACAGAAAAGTATTTGAAAGTCAGCTTTGTGTACTTTTCTGTGATAACAGGAGGTCAGAATTGCCTCAGCAGGTTAGGAAATAATAATTAGCAAATACTATGGAAATGAAGTTTGCACTGGACTGAATCTCTGTAGCAATAGTCAACATTTTTCATCTGCTGGATAACATACAATAAAAGCTTGTTACATTTAACTGTTATAAGTGCCTGTGAATTAAGTGAATTGGCATAAAGTCTTTTTAAAGTTCTGAATCTTTCAATCAAAAAAAAAATCAAAACTGAAAAAATGATCCCTTTGCTCTCCAGAGTTACAAACATTCCCAGATATCTTTCAACCTTTCAAACTTGTTATTTTTCCAAAGAGTTTGGTACTGTAAAATGTATGTGTGTATGATCAAATAAACTTATTTGACAGTTCTGTCACTGTGGCCTCAAGTCGCCTTATTCCAAGATGTACGCACACACGTTTCTCTATGTTTTGACTGTCGTACCTGCAGCACCTGGGAGCTCATACCTTTGACTTCAGTGACCCTGTCATTGGCTCGTGTTGTGCACCGCCCCTCACAGATAATACTAGTCTTGCTGCTGCAGGCGTACACCTGTTAGAGCAGGTGTTGAGCTTCTCTTTGCTGTGGCTGAACTTCAAAGTTGGCGACTTACTGAAGTAGACTTCATGGGAAGGAAAGGGATTGTTACGTGTTGTTCCTTGAATCATCCATGGATTCTGAAAAGCGCCATCTCATAGAAGGATGTTCCTCAACTTGTTCAGAGCCTCCCATGGGGTATGTTTTCATTAACTGTGTTCATGCTGCTTCATATTCTGCACAAATTGTTGTACATTCATGGTTTCACTGTTCAACTATTTCACGTTTATGATTTTGTGTACATTTTGGAAAGCTGATTTGTGAGGAAGGAGCCTGGAGGATCAGGAACCTGAATGAGAAACCTTTCTCCTCCCTCAGGATATACACTGATGTGAAGGAGGGGAAATATTTGGTCTGTGGAGAGATTAGTTTAGATCCGTTATCCAGTGCTGACAGTCTCTGTCAGTCTGACAGACACTGCCATGAGAAGGAAGAGACGTCGTGGGTTGAAAGTGACGAGAGACGCGTGGCCAGACAGAAGCTTTTCATGGCCTGTGCTGTCAGCCTGGTCTTCATGGTAGGAGAGGTGATTGGTAAGTTAAAGCTCGCTCATCGCTACAGTCATACAGTACCACACCACTGAGACGTATATATCTTTAGAACATACAGTTTTTGACTTTCTGAACTGTTGAATTTGTCCTTGTAACGTGGATGTACTGTGAAAGTAGAAGTTGTCTCAGCATCAATGTCTCAAGACGGATTCTTGTGCAACTTGGCAGTTAAAAGTGATTGTGACTGATGTAATTTTGTACTTTTTTGTAACATACTACAGACCAGGTCAGCCTAGACATGACAGAACATCATTGGAATGTTACTGTCTAATGTTTGGGTTTGTAATGTCCCAGCTACATTCATTTATACGTACTTCGACGAGAATGAAGCTAGAGAGGAGGAAGACCAACGTGTCGATAGAGAACCATGTTTGTGTGCTGTAGTGTCACGGCCCTAATTGTGTCATGTCGTTTTGAGTTCCTTCCATTTGAAAATGCTGACAAGCTGCCAAGTCCCTCTGTGTGGGTTTCCCATCCATGTTCTCTAGTGATTTGCATAGTGGACATGTATGTGTGAATTTGTGCCCCTGAAACCATGTGTTCCTCCACTGGCCTGGGATCAGATTCTCTCCTCTGCTGCAGGTGGCTACACTGCACACAGTCTGGCTATCATGACGGACGCAGCGCATCTCCTGACTGACTTTGGCAGCATCGTGATGAGCATCTTCGCTCTGTGGATCTCATCAAGACCGCACACAAAAACCATGACCTTTGGGTGGTATCGCGCAGGTTAGATCTGAATAGCTTGAACTCTGAATTGAAGATTTTCCTGTTCATATTAGACCGGTAGAGTCAGAGCTCTGCTGGCAGTCCCTCAGTCTAGACTCAATATTAAAGGTGTTGCCTGAAGGCTGCTACTAATATTATCTTTCAAATCACTTCCTAATATGTGTTTTTATAGACTTCCTTTAATGGAACGTACCTTTTGAACTTTTTATCTTGTATTGTTTCTTCTTCTTCCCTCTGATAACTATTGTTGTCTCTCTGTAGACTTACTGGGTTATTGTCTTAAACAGAGATGCTGGGAGTGCTGCTGTCAGTTCTGTCTATCTGGGTTGTGACGGGGATACTGGTGTTCATCGCCATACGGAGGATCATTAACGACGACTATGAGATTCACAGCCAAATCATGCTCATAACTTCAGGCTGTGCTGTAGGTGTCAATATCCTGTGAGTGTGAGGTCACTCTCTGGTTTGGTCCGGATTTGTTCCTTAAGCCAAGTGTTTCATTTTAAGGTTCATCCTAAAAATAGCCTCTTGTTTTATTTAGAATGGCCCTTATCCTCCACCAGTCCAGCGCCTCACATGGCCACAGCCACGGGGTCTCCTATAGCCGACTGAGGGACGGGGAGGACCCGGGGCACGGACACTCGCACGGCCACGGCACCGCCAGCGTGAAGGCAGCGTTCATCCATGTGGTAGGGGACCTGCTGCAGAGTGTTGGGGTCCTGCTGGCCGCCACCATCATCCACTTTAGGGTCAGTGTCAGCACCAGATGCAGAACAAAACTACTAAATGAGTGTCTGGAATGGGGCACCATCTTATGGAGACAAATTAACACCATAAGTAAAGTCCGCATAGGAAAAAAAATGGCACGCAAATGAAGAAATCAAATGTTTTTTTCTGAATTGTAAACGAAAAGTTCACAATTGAAAAAAATAAAATTGCAATTGTTTTTCTCACTCATGTTTATGATTTCTTTTTTTACGAATACAATTTCATTTTTACGAGTACGATTTCATTTTTACGAGTACGATCTCATTTTTTAACGAGTATGATTTCCTTTTTTACGAATACAATTTCATTTTTTAACGAGTACGATCTCATTTTTTAACGAGTACGATCTCATTTTTTACGAGTACGATTGTGTTTTTCTCGCGCTTGGGGCGTTTTTCTTCTTCTTTCTACGCAGACAACACTTTAGGTGTTAATTTGTCTCCATACCATCTTGGCTTTGGCCTCAAAAGACATCGCATACTGTACTGTTTTCCTAATCGCTGTTTTATTATGTATCACTTCACAGCCGGAATTCAAAATAGCAGATCCTATTTGCACCTTCCTGTTCTCCATTCTTGTCCTTGGGACAACACTTACAATCACAAAGGATGTATTCAGAGTGCTTATGGAGGGTAAATATACCAGCATTTGTTTGCCATCGTGCTATTTTCATAAATAAATATGATTTGCCTGTTATTGTCTCATGTTTGTGTGGACTTGTGTGGCTGTAGGGACTCCTCAGGACATTCACTTCAACGCTGTGAGAGAAATCCTTCTGTCTATGAGCGGAGTCAAGGCTACGCACAATCTACACATGTGGGGCCTCAACATGAGCCAATCTCTGCTCTCTGTCCACGTGGCCATAGGTGGGCTCCCACAGCTGCAAAAACAACGCCACTATGCACAACTACGCCTGTTCCACAACACATTCTCATACAGTATGGAGACAAATTAACGCCACAAGTATTGTCCGCGTAGAAGAAGAAAAAAATGCACGCAAATGAAGAGATCAAACACATTTTTCTGAATTGTAAACGAAAAAGTTATGTTCACAAATGTAAAAAATAAAATTGCAATTGTTTTTTTCCTCACTCATGGTTACGATTTCATGTTTTACGAGTACGATTTCATTTTTTTACGAGTACAATTTCATTTCTTACGAGTACGATTTCATTTTTTACGAGTACGGCTAAATACCTGAGAAGGACGTCGTTGCTCGTTGTTCTCACGTGAATGATCAAGTGCCAATGACGCATTTGACCAAGTGACCAATAAAGTCGCCCCCTTCTCTTCACTCCGCCTCCACGTCAAAATCACGTCAAAACCCCAAGCGTGAGAAAAACACATTCGTTCTCGTAAAAAACGAAATCATAAACTTCAGTGAGAAAAAACAATTTCAATTTTTTCTTTTACATTTTTGAACAGAACTTTTGCATTTACAATTCAGAAAAATGTGTTTGATTTCTTTTGTGTGCATTTTTTTTCTACGCGGACAATACTTGTGGCGTTAATTTGTCTCCATAAGTATATCGTATATATCTTAAAATTCACTATCTTTTCATATTGTTTTCCCAATTAAACCAGAGCTGTAGTCAACTCAACCTGAAGAACCAAAATAGGCAATAAACAGTAAGATATGTTAGTTAGTTCCTAACTTTAAGAAATGGCTTGTGGCTGTTTCTCCTCAGAGGAAGATGCAGATGCACAGACGGTCCTCATGAAGGCAACAAAGCTCCTCCGGTCCGAGTTCGGCTTCTCCAGCATCACAATCCAAGTGGAGCGTTACGCAGAGGACATGTTCAGCTGCACACAGTGCCAAGACCTCACAGACAGAGAGTGAGTGTGGCAAGAGACTGACAAAGGTTGACATGTTAACAGACCTCTTGTCACAGTATAGGGGGATAATTATAATAATTGACTCAATCAGTGGTCAAAGGCTGAACGGATTTACACGGCAGTAGAAATTCAGAGGCAGATGTCATATTTCTGTGACAATCCAAACCAAAAGAAATTCCATACGATTTCTCAAGCTTTAGACCGACATATGAACTGTGCAACGAAGAGTTAAGAATCTGATCTTTGAGCTGTGTAAATAAAGCCAAAATAAAAAAGCAACAAACAGCAGACTGTCTTTTTGAACCGTGCAATGTTGTTTGTCAGGCAGCTGCTGAAAACATCTGTTCAAGTCAACTTTTAATTTGCACTCTTTACACTTTTAACATTTGACTGTATACTTAATGCAAAGAAGTTTGTTTCAAAATGCTGAATTTTAAGTTTTTTCTTTTTTTATAATTGCACTTGACTTTTATTTTCCAATCTCTTAAATTGTTTTTAATTTTAAAATGTCCTTTTAATGTAAAGCACTTTGTATACAATAATAATAATAATAATAATAATAAATGACTAGCATGATATCATTTTGTGAAACATGCCAATAATGTTCTTGGTGACTCGTTGAGCGCTCTGGTTTCATATAACAGAGTTTTCTATCACAATAAACAAAGGTCAACTTCATGCAAACTGTAAAGTTTTGTCTGTGTCTCTTGAGTTTGTTTTTTGTTTTGTTTTTTAAAGAAAACCAATCCATGTAACTCATCAAGCAGAGTTTCAGATGGTGGCGCACAGGAAGTGATGCACTTTACATCTCTGGCAGTAGCAACAGCGTCCTACTTGGAGAAAATAGAAGTGGGTATTTAGCAAGAGCAGTTATAGCCACCATGGCTGAACAAATAAAGAAAAGAGCGCCACCTACAGAAACTAAAACCTCATCAAAAGAAAATCCAAGGGAAAAGGCGTCATAACTGGACACACACACTAAGTGCTGTGAAGAAACACAGCAATAATTATATTTATAGTTATTGTAATGTCACTGAATTTATTTCAATTGACAACCATGGTTAGATGGAATATAGTTCCTCACACCGTACAGGCACATGATTATTTGACGTACTGCATGTAGGTTAACTACAGTAGGGATGCGTTGATGTTTTCATTCAAACAATACATGAAAATCCTCACACAATATTGAACAAAATCAATGCTCTTCTGTTGTGCGTATCCACTGGACAACACCCAAGAACGTTTATATAGCAAGGGCGTCTAAGGCACACATATGAAATTGTTCTAGGTAGATAGGTAATAAAAAATTTCCATTTCTTTAGATACTTTTTTCATATATATTTATAACAATTCGTTGGAGCAGACCTCAACAAACTACACAAATCTAAGTGAAAATGACAGACTGACATGATAAATTCCTACGGCTGATGCACCAGGTGAAGCCACGAGTCGTTTGGATTCGATCTGGACTGGTTTCCCAAAAAATATCTCAGATATGATGCAAGTTCAATCATCAAAATCCCAGTGCTAACATGCTTTGGGGAAACTGGTCACTGCTGCTTCTTTACTGGGTGGGCTTTGGGTGGCCATCCTTCCAGTACTTGGCGTAGGCCTCCTGGAACATGTTATTGCAGGGTATTTTAGCTCCAAGTTTGGAGCAGATGAGGAAGGAGCCGCCCATCTTCCTGTGGAGGGAGTAGGTCTCCTCTGGAGGAGGGGTGAGTCGCTCCCTCAGCATCACTGGGATGAGGCTGTGGATGCGCTCTGTGGTGCTTTGGGCTCCAAATTCAAAGGGCTCCCTAGAGGAGAAGGCCTCGCCGAGGATCATCACCGCATCCACATGGGCGTTCTCCATCACCTTTACAGGACATCAACAATTAAGAAACAATCGTTAAAGGGGGAATAAGTAAGCTAAGGTTTTCACTGCCCCATAGCACATGACCACAATATGTCTGCAGGAGGGGTGATAAGGTGACTCAGTGATTACTTCCATGAGGTGCTGAGATTTCAAAACTCACTTTCTGGCCTGTATGGCACCCACCTGTCACTCAAAGAGGCCACGCCCTTAATTATGCATAATTTAAACAGGTGAGTTATATAAAAATGCACTCCAGTTGTCATGAATGGAGAAATTATCTATAGAGACAAAAAACGTCTTTTGAACCAGGCTGTAAACATGTTTATTTCTGGTGTAAAGTTGGGTATTTTAACATGGGGCTCTATGGGGATTGACTCGCTTTTGCAGTCAGCCTCAAGTGGCCATTCGAGGAACTGCAGTTTTGGCACTTCCACGTTGGCTTCATTTTTCAGCCCCCCACTGGCATTTAAGACACTCCCAATCAAACTTGTGTGGGAGATCAGTTCTGTTAGATTATATAATGATCAAATAATGCCCCTTTAAATGATAATTCATTTCATACCAATTAAACATTGGATTTTTATAAATTTTTGGTTTCGAAAGTTATGTTTCTGATGACCCCCGTTCTTGACGTTACAGGACATCAGCAAGTAATAATCATAGGAATGATAATGTTAATATATGCTTTAGAGAGGTAAAGGTTCTGTTGGTATGGTTCTTTTGCTTTATAGGACATCAATAAAAACACTACCATTAATTAATAGCCACTAATAAACATTCATTCATTTTGATAGTAATTCTAAGCTTTTGTTTGGTTGATAGTTGCTGGTCATTACCTTTGACTCATAGCCGGTGAGGAACTTCATGTCTCTGGATCTCAGCAAAACACCTTCTCTGTTTTGGTCTGCAGCTGCCTTGATAATCTGATGACAGAAGAAGTGTAGGAACAACAACTGAGATGTTTCATTCCAAAACTAATGATAAAAAACACGTAATCTTCTAAACCTAAAGTGTTAACTTGCGTTACTTGCATCTTTTTTTGTTCCTACAGTATCTCACCTCAATGTAGTTATCAGTGAAACTCTTGTCAAATCCTCGTGTAGCCCCAAAATCTAATAGTGCAACCTGAAACACGGACGAGAAAAAACGGACTTCAGTGAAATGGAAACTATCACGTTCGTGCATGAATGTCAATTGGTTAAAGCAAACTCACAAACCTTGTGAGCTTGTGGATCAAAGAAGAAATTGGACCAATTTGGATCCGTCTGCATGTACCTGAACTCGAAAAGCTCCCTTAGGCATAATATCAAGATTTGCTCACAAATCTAGTAGAACAAGAGGAGAAACAGAGAAAATAGAAGGATTACTGAGATTGATGTTTGTTTAAAGTATGTGTATAACGATATTGCTTTGTGTTGAACCGATGACAGAGCAAAATGATGATTGACGGGAGCTATATTGGCTCTGATGTGCTAACGCGACTCCAGCTGCATCTTGGCAGTGCGCGGGCATACACTGAGCTGTGAGTGGTGTAGTGTGACAAACTGTTTTGAAGTCCTACCTCATTCCTGAGCTCCTGAGAGAGCTCGGTGGCCTGGTCCAGAGGGAAACCGGGCACCAGTGTCGTGGTGAGGACATGCTGGTTGCTCAGCTCGTCAACCACGTCAGGCACATAGAAGAAAGGGTGACCCTTCAACAGCTCTCTGTCACACAAACAGCCGTCAAGTTAAAGAGCACTATAAAAACGTCCCCAGCAAAGTATAATCCAACTATATTTATATTGCTGTCACAATGGGATCAAATAAACATAAAATTTACACAGTCTCCAATAATATTAAATAAAAGTTTATTAAATTATTGTGCTAATCATGAATATCAAACAAGACATGCTATAGAAGGTAGGTTTAATTTTCCTTAAGTGAAAACATCTGTTATACAGAAAACTGTCA
>CABFOS010061253.1:4576-17300 GCA_900660315.1 Diretmoides pauciradiatus | reverse complement strand
AATGTATTTGCATTGTAATAAAATGCGATTATTTTCAATGGGCATATATGCAGCTGAAACAGGTAGCCTAGTGCATCCCACATTTTTCAACGTAACATTTTAATATAACATTATAGTCATTATGGCCTTTAGAAAAATGTTTTTTGGGGGAGGTGGTAGTGCACTAATAGGCCCCTGAGATGCGGCCTAAGCGTTTGTCCTTAATGGAATTTTTCCCCCTTAGGCTACATTACTTTTACTTTTATACTTTTAAGTGGTTTTGAAACCAGTACTTTTATATTTTTACTTCAGTAAAATGATTGAGTTGATACTTCAACTTCTACAGAAGTATTTTTAAACCCTAGTATCTATACTTCTACTTGATTGAGTAATGAATGTGAATACTTTTGACACCACTGATCCTAATCCAGCTCTCTTTCCATTAGGACTCTGAATCTTTGGACAACTGTATCCAGAGTACCTTGTCGGCCCTGTACCCCCCCTTCAGTGCCACTGCTGCCACCGTCCTGTGGCAGCTGTTCAGTGTGGTGGAAAGGCAGTACCGTGGAGACGGTCTCCGCTGCCTCATTGACTTTCTGCTTCCTGCCAAGAGGATCCTGCAGATCATCCAGCAAGAAACTTGTGTGAGTGGCAAGGAGACATGGGACCTGAGGTTAAATCAAAGAATTCAAGAATGCCTCCTTTGATTTGTTTTGGAATTCCCTTTGGGTTACAACACAGTCAGGTATTTGCCTGTTACTAACCTCAGTGATTTCCCGCAGGACTGCGAGAGATGTTCAACTTAGGTCTTTTTTTGGCTTCAGTCCTGCATGAGATAAAAGGCTGAGAAAAGGGCAGTGAGGACAAGATGAAGAGAAAATAGACCAAAAGCACCACTAAAATGTGTTTCACAAAGTCAGGCCATATACTTCACATCATGATATATAGGACTTTCGAGTGATCAGACAAATGTTTGTGACTGATGAAAGAGAATGTGAGAACAGTGCTGATGAGTGTGAATATGTTTGCTGAGTGGGAGGGGGGAGCATCAGACTGAGACAGAGTTGATTATTGTTCAGAAAACAAGCTGAAAACCAGCCGTCCTGCTCTGAATAGGGAAAGAGAGAGAAACTGTGGTCTGCTTGAGAGGTTTCCATAGACTCTTGGGTCCAAACTGAAACTCAATATTTGCTCTCACAAGCTTTGATTGCTGTGGGTTAGGGTTCCATGACCAAAGTACTGAAACCTTATTCCTCTGTATTCATCTCTGCTGTGATTACACTGTGACGATAGCCATAGAGCAATAGTTTCACCTAAGCCTAGCCCCTGAGAACAGCTTGCTGTGCATGAGAGTCTTTGTGTTGCAAGCAATATGAGAGGCTTCCCTGGAAGATCACATTCTCAATGCTTGCCTTCACTTTCAGGACACCAGTGGAAAAGAGATGAAAAAAGCCAACCCTTGAGCACTGTGTCTTTGCTCGTAGGATCTGATTTTTAGTGTCACGGTGAAGATTGTATTGTGGTTGCTACAAAACCAGGCCTGATCAGACAGGTTTTCCCTTTTGGTAGAATTAACGTTGACAGTGATTCATCCAGTTGGGTCCTGTGAAAACATCTTGCCTCCATTAAAGTTAAACATGTGTTTGAACACAGTCTTGCAGATGTCAGGTGAAATGAGGCAAATCATGCTGCAGCTGATCTATGACACACAGAATCATATTTTATTGGAGTGGGTATTGACTGTGTGTTCTTTGTTTTTCTCAGGTAAGGTTCCGAGGCCTGCTGTTCTATCATGAGGGTTGGCCCCTGTGCATCCATGAGAAGGTGGTCCTGCAGCTTGCTCCTCTACACAAAGTGCGACTAAAGCAAGGAGACTTCTACCTACAGATAGTTCCTTTAGGCCGCAAGACTGCCAAGCTGGTGATAAAATGTCTGTCAGCCAGTGGGCAGGCCATTGCAGAAATCCCCATCGCAGAGAGCATGTATGGCAGTGTCTTCACCACTGAGTTTTTGCAGAATGTAACGCGTGACCGAAGCCTGCACCCACTACAGAACTGTCTGCTTACCACTGGCACGGCTGTATACAGGACACTGTGGAAGAACGTGGTAAACCCTCTGTTTGTCAGCAGCACAACAGACGCCATCATGCAGGCACACCGCAGTGGAGGTGGCTTCCGAGGCCATCTCAGTGCCTGCAGCACTAGCGGATCCACAGGGACCTTGGACAGCCACCGCAGCTCCAGAGAGTCACTGCATTCTCAAGGAGCGGACTCCATCTTCTCTGAGCCCACCACCCCAAGCAGGACCCACATGGACCCTATCAGTTCAGGGGCCCCACAGGACTCAGGCCTCCACTTAACAGAGAGCCATAGCCTAAGAGCAGCTGACACTGCTACACCTAGCACTAAGACAGACAGACCCACTGAAGAGACAGGGATGGGACAGGGGTGCGAGGATGGTGGTGGGAGAGAGAGAGGACCAGGGTCAAAGACACTGTCCTTTAGTACAGACCTCAGTAACCCAGGCCCGCGCCGCCGCCTCCCACGGGACTCAGTGGCCTTTGAGAGCAGGAGACTTTTCAGGAAATCTTACATGGAGGCTCTGCAGAACCCAATGAGCCTTGGCTCCAGCTCTGAGTCTATCCTAGAGGAGAGCCCCGAGCATGGTGCAGGCCTCAGTCCCAGAGAGAGTACAGTGACACCTGGCAGCAGCCCTGACACCCGTACCTCCTCGAGAGAACACATATCTTGGAGGTTAGGTACCAGGGGCTGGCTTAGTGGAGATGACTCCAGGCCCAGCACCCCCTTGCTTTACTTGCAGAGGGGGCTGCGGAGTGCTGAGAGACGGGCAGAGAGGCGTTCCAAGTCACTGGAGAGGACTAACAAAGCTGGCCAGGTCAAAGGTCACCGGGAGCGTTCCTCTTCTGGGGGCTCAGTCAGCATCTCCCCCAAGAAGCTTATTAATGGCTATGCCCTCCGCTTTGGGAAGCTGGATCTGGAGACAGCTTTCCCTGGTTCTGAGAGGAGAGGCAGCAAAGAGGAGTCAGGTATGTACTGGTGGACTGTTGCTCAACGTGTTGCTATTAGTGTACCAAAAAAATCTAATGCCTACAGTACCTATAAATATCAATTGGTACAGGGAAATTACATGTTTCTATAGTAGTGTTTCTGTTGTACAAATTCTGTTGCTTAGACAAAATCTGTATTTTATCTAAGCAACAGAAATTGTATTACCAAAAAAGACATTTGTTTGAACAAAACAAAATTTTGTAGTGGTAATATGAGATGCTTTTTCCAGTATTGTTCAGGATAGGAGTATCGTTTCTCCAACGGTGGTTGAATCATAACAGCCCAAGGCGCGTCACCTCTCACATATGAAATGATACATGAATGGTGGTTTCTCATCATGCTGTGTAATCATAACCTGCAGCAGAGAATTGGTTGAGCTAGTCCATCAGTTGGCTGGATTTGGAGTCTGAGTTGGTATGAGACCTACTTAGTAAGTACTTACTCTATTGTTGGTGACAGATTGCTTTTATGAGCCCACGTTGTGTGTTCTTTGGCATGTGCAGGGGACAGGTATGGCCCTACCCAGGAAACAGGACTTTAATCCCAACCCAGGCGTGGTTTAGAATCCAGACTCTGTATTCTTTACCACTGTCAGTCTGTTTTGTTTTGTTTGGTTCATACAGGGTAGTTCAGGAAAGTGGCAATGGGAGAGTGCCGCCTAGGGAATCATGCTGTTTTGTGAAGCACGGCCTCTTCCGTGTATTGAAATGTGAGGTGAAGACTGAGTGAGTTTATATAAATCTCTGTACCCTGGCCTCAGAAAATACCAGTCTGTAGCTAGGAGTGGGCTGTGCATACTCTTAAGCTAAGTGATTATATAAGACTTATCTTAAAAGAGAGATCACTCCACCGGTAAAAATACAATACAAAAAAAGATCACATCACACATCGTTCCTGAGATTACCTCACTGAGGATTGTATTTCAGCTGTTGCAAAGCAGGTTTCCCACAATGAGAATTCAGAAGTGACAAAGGATCCTGCAAACCCTGAAAACCCACCAAAGGGATCCCAGCATCCAATAGTGAGATGGCCTTCCAGTGTTAGGGCTGGGGGCTGCACTGGTCCCAGATTAGTTTCCTTTCTGAACCAATCAGCCACTGGGAATCCACGAAAAAGCATTTCAAATTATGCCTGTGTCTATGCATGGTCCATTCACTCCAGAAAAAAATCACACAAACTTTTAAGAAGGGTTGAATTACCCATGCTGTGAGACTGCAAATACTGCACTATCAAAACACATCCTCTCATTTATGTAACTTATCTATGTTTGCTTTTTCATCAATAAAGCCAGAACAAGCTGTACAGATTTAGCCTTCTCTGATGGCTTAAAGTGGTGTCAAACATCGTATACAAAACACACTTTCAAACAGCACAATGCACAGGAGGCTTTGCTCTACATTTGTCACTTCCTCTGAAAACAAAGCAATTTAGGAAACATGCAGCAAACACAAACGCGGCCACGCAGTCGCACAGGAAATGCATTGACTGTTTGAAGACAATAGAGGTTGAGCTGGGAGGGTTTTACTCCCACAGAACAGAGCAGGACAATACAAGAGGCCAGAACCAGAAACTGTTTAAAAAGACAACACCCAAAAGGTGTCCATCAGACACAGATCCATAGAACATATTTTCTCTGTATAATATCTCCAATAGTCCAGCGTCACCATAATGAAGACTATACTATGAGTCGGTTGACTAATGGCCTCTCAGGTTCCTGTGTTATTCCCATTTGTTCAGGTATTAGATGACTGATCTTTTTAAAAAGGAAGGACTCATGTCATCAGTGTACGGTTGTGGCATTTTCTTTTTGTTTACTAGTTCTTCCAACGTTATACTGTATATTGTGTTTATGCTTATATTCATGTTACAATTGTAATTTTAGAGGTAAACATCACGAGCCAACTACTAGGACTTCGCTTTTCATGCATGTACTATATATTTGCATTTTCTATTTGACTGTGTTACCTTGGCCATGGCATTATCAAGTCTGCAGAAAGGGAGTGAGAGATTCACAGTGTGAGAATTGGCAGGCTGTTGGGCTGCCCCAGGGATCGGATTAAATCTGTAAACAGCGGTACCACTTGGGAATGTCAGGAGCAGCATTCCTGTAAACAGAGCCTGGAGGGCTGGAGGGCTGAAGGGGAGGATATATATGAGAGTCTAATAACACCAGAGTTTCCCTGCAGAACCCATTAGTCAGACCGACTAAACACCTGGTCACCATGATGAGTCAGTGTGAAGTCACTGTTAGAGCACACCTATCATGCCACTAATAAGCATCGGTTTCACGAGTTATTACTATTAGGTAAAGTACTGAGGTGAAAGGATGCTTCTAAATTTGATTGACTGTACTGTATTTACCTTCAGTAAATATAACTTGTCATTCAGAATTGTTTTCACTATTCATAATTATAATTCCTCTACAGGACAACATGATGTTAGCATCAGCAGTGAGGCCAGAAGATCAGAAGAGTATGACACCCCCAAACCTGCCAATGGTTCGGCCATCAGGCTGGCCTCTTCTTCTGACTGTAACTCACACCTTCCCAAACTGGTGTCAGAAGTCAATCAAGAGCTACTGGCATCTGGTGCCATTGTCGTACCCGGTAGGTAATGAATGATTTGGAGACATCTGTCATTAGCTGTCGTTTCCACCTCGCAGGTTATCTCAGTTTAGCTTCTATTCTCTCCAAATTTGATCTGGGCGAAGTCATTCAATAGCCTCATAACTTCCTTGAGTCATACACAATTCTCACACAGTCGTTTTGCGCTGAGCTCAAAAACCTGCCTGCCTGAATAGGATGGTGCCCCATTCCTCATCTTCACCCCATGAGTCGTTGTTTTTTTACAATATTGTTTTATTTTTTTGGGTCAGCATTTTCTTCTACTGTTGGCTGCATAATGCCAACATTATCTGCTTCAGGCTGCATACTTGGTTGTTTCTCCATTTATCCAGGCCAGAATGTGCTGGAAAGAGTGACCGGGGTCGTGGTCTCCCACGACTCTCCTACAGTGGTGCAATGGGGGACAGTAACATTCATGTGTGACTATTTGATAACTGAATATATAAATATAATATATAACAGGTTGAAATGCAAAAAGTATACTCATTATTAGGGTATTTTTTGCCCCCTCATTTTTTATTTCACAGGCATTTTAGGAATGTTAATTTCAGACAGGTACTGTAGTAGTCATGTACAGTATGTGTGTGAGTGGGAGCGTTGACCTTCTGCTGGCATTCTCTCTTCCAGGAAACAGAGATCGCAGTGGGAGGGCAGTGCTGCAGGTGTGCACGAGGGCTCAGGTGTGGGCAGGCGAGAGTTGCACGGCTAAAGACCTCACCTGTTTACTGGGCTACTACTATTCCACACTGCGGTAAGTCACACATACTCAGGCTTTCTGTGTTAGGAATGACCCCAGTAACTTTCACACCTGTCCCTAATCCCTGAGGTGGATTTGACTACAGCCCCAATTCAAATATTTTGGAAACATTTTTCCAATGTTCTTTAATGTTAACAAATTGTTTTGAACTTCAAATTACATTAAAGCCTTCTTCTAGTACTTCTATCAAGGGCTTTGTCAGTCAAATTAAGAATGTCAAAATGTCTCAATCCCACAGGTTGTTTTGCTCGACTTCTGTTCAGGTTAAATTACTGATACTGTGTTTCACTTTCTGTTGTGAATCAGTAGAGAAAGTTTATTCCTAAATCCCACACACCCATTTCAAATGTATTTAAAATGTTGGATTTAAAAACCTTTGTACATTCACTATAAATGTATCTTGAACTTGATCATTCAGGTTTTCCTCATTAATCATGTTCTCTGTTCTCTTAGCTGTCTAAATGGTTGAAATTATATGACAGAAGTCTATACTGTATTGAATGCTATCGTCCGTCATGGACACTATAGTAATGACAACACTTGGTTTCAGGAGAGAGAGGCGTGATCAAGGTCTGACTGTTCTAATAGACAGCAGGAGGCAGCAGCCTGTTCCAGCTCTGTTGTCATCTCTGTCTGAACTGCAGGTGAGGCCACAGTGGAAAATATGTAATTACCTTCCAACACGCCCAAGGAGGTTTCAGGTCATACTGAGTCTCTGTTGTCTTTTAAGCTGTAAAGCAAAAGGTTCTCCCACTGTTATTACACTATGGCATTCCTGACACATTTACTATTGTTCTGCCTCCCATTCTCTGACAAAGTTTGATTTTTACAGAGGCACACCTTACATTTCTAGTGTCTATAGCGCCATGACATTTTTGTGAGAAAGGCTGGCCTCTGGGCTTGTGTGGAGGAGAGACCTGTGCTTACTTGTCTGTTTTTAACCACACACTGGGACCGGGTTGGCTGCAGCTTTCTTGCAAGAGACATATCATCATGTTATGATGATGAGTTACTTACTCATGTAACAATGATAATTCTGTAAACCACAACACATATAAGTCATTTTAAATACGTATTTCACATTGCTCGGCTATTGATGTAAAAAAAAAAAATCGGTATGTATTGTAATTGCTCATTTTCATTCTAACAGATTACAAAAGCAGCATGTGTCTTTTTTTCCTCAGGCTTTAGTACCAAATGCACTTTACTCAGTTCTGTTCCTGGTGGACAAGGAGGCAGCAGCCAAGCCCGAGAGAGACGTCAATGTACAGGTAATTAAAAGAGTAAAGAGTAGACTAAATCACATGTCGGTGGGATAAAATGTGTTTCCGATACGACAATTTCAACCTCTGCAAAGTTTGAATATTTTGTATTGAACTAATAATAAGATAGTGCTTACTTAATCCCCGTGGGGAAATTGTTGAATATCTGGAAAGGAAGAAGAGAGTATAGTGCAATTTTATCTTGCAGCCAGCAGTCAATGTGTAAATCCACATACACAAAAAAAATGTGTCCACTGAATAAGTCAGCTGAATATAGAATAATATGAAGTAAATCTTAAGAGGGACATGTCTTAAAATAACTAATAGCAATGAAGGAATGAAGGACCAGCCATAATATATAACCAATCATATTATGACCTGCCGTGGCACATCAAACCAGTCAAGAACTAACCAGTATCTCATACTCCATATGATAACATACCATAACTTATCAAATCAAAGTGATTTAGTGAAGTGAATTGATACTATCAACCAGTAATCATCAGTGTCAGCATAAACATGGGGTTTTCTCATGAGGGCTACAGTAGTACACTGTTACTTTAAGATACAATCTTAAAACTGCTGTTGTTGCTGCTGTGTTCTGTCCTTGACCTCTGAAGGGAGGCCAATACTCTGCCAGATCTTGGTGTATGAAGTATGTCTGCATGAAGCCACAGGTCTGGCTGGTGGAGAATGACATATCAACAGTAACAATGGAAGGAATGGGAGACCAGCCATATAAAATAACCCCTGAAATTGATGAAAAGTACATATCAGTTACTGTTACTGTAGCTTTAAAGCAGGAAATGAGGAACGAGACTTAAGACTTGAGTGTGTGGTTGTGTTTTTACTGCCACAGACTGAGATGCTGTCATCTCTGAAGTCCCTGCTGAAGCACATCGACCCCACTCAGCTCACACGAGACCTGGAGGGTTCCTTCCACTATGACCACAACCACTGGATCCACTTCAGACAGGTAATCAGGACAGTTCTTTTTGGGTACAAAGGGACTTGTAGTCTTTGAGTGAAGACTGGAGGGCAGCCACCAACAGGCGGCCCGTCCTACTCTTCACTTCTCCAACCACAGGCGGTGTGGAGGAGGTGTCTGTGGTTGGCAAAGTGAAGAGTAGGAGAGTTGGCAGCCTTGAAGGAGGCGGCTGCCCTCCAGTCGCCACTGAGGGAACCAAACTCCCCAATGCCCTAAACAGCCTGTAGCTCTGTAGGTGGGAGAGGGGCACTAGAGAATAGATAACTCAAGTATTTATGACGTATTTTCACATGAAAAAAGTAACGTAAAGTAAAGTCTCTCTCTCTCTCTCTCTCTCACACAGAAAATTGAACCATTTGCCAGCAGTTGCAGTGCAGCTATCTCCTCCCTTCAAGAGTCTATCAGCACATTAAACAACAGTGGCAACCTGGAAACCTCCAAGGTCAGACCCAGCCCTCCCCTGATTTATGTGTCTCTGCTGACACAATAGCTCCCACTGGCCTCTTTCCTCTTGCTGCATATCTTAACGTAACAGCAGTAAAGAGTTGTAGGAGTTTGTTATGGTTAACTTCCACTTCCATGTGAGTGAACTTTAAAAATTCATTCATTCATCTTATTTTAATGCCATTATGCATGTTTCATTCAGGAGGTTTCAGAGGTGATGGAACAGCAGAAACGTCTCATGAAGTGTGTTTTAGATGACACTCGCCTAAACAGACTGCGTCTGGAGGGAGGAACTGTTCTGGCCCGCATCAGGAAGGAGGAGGCCTGTGACAATGAGAACTACAGGTACTGCAACAGTAGCTGATCGTCTTTCAAGGACAAGGATGAGTAGCATGACAAATCTTCAAGTTCAAGTTCTTCATCATTTGTTTGCTCTTTTTCTTTGTTTTCCTTGTTTTTAAATCAGAGATGCTATAGACATGGTGAATGCACTGTACAACCAAGTAGATGAGGAGGTCCATAAGCTTGTGATCCTGTCCAACAAGTCTCAAAAACAGTTAGAGAGCCTGCTGGAGGTGCGCACGTTTGAAGAGCAAACACAGCAGGTGGGCTCAAACTTTACACTTTGTTTTACTTTTGGCATTTAAGTCTCTACTGTAGATTTCCTCTGCTGTCAAAATGTTCGCAAATTAGCTCCTAAATACAGTAGGGGTGCTTATTCCACTTCACTTGCTATATTATCACCGTTTGATGCTTCTCTCTTTCCAGATCAAATTATGGTTCAGCGTGGAAGGAGAGAAGCATCTCATACCTCTGGACTCACTAACGTTCTCTGCGGCCACAGTCAAACACATGAGGCAGAGCTTGGATCAGTTTCTGGAGGAGTCAGTGGTAAATGCTCTGACGCAAACAGACAATATTACACCACTTTATCATCACAATACATTTTCCATCAGATCCTTGTGGACTTATGTGTCTAATTCTCAGATGACAGTCAGTGCTAAATTGATCAGTTTTGCCCTTATCTGGACAGCACCAGCAGAGGCATGGTCTGCAGCTAGTTAAAGAGTCACCGGAGTCCCTCCCCGGTTCTGTCTTCCTTGACTTTAAGCAGCATCTGGGCTCCATCTTAAGCAGGGTGGAGAGGAGGAAGGCCCAGTTGGACATCCTCACCAATCTGTATGAGTTCTATGACTCAGTAAGTATTGAAAATTCATGTGTCCATCCTGTTAAAAATCATATTTACATTTTAGGTATTTAATAAATGCAGCAGAAGAACAAGCTTACATTTCTAGATTGGCAACATTACCAGCAATACATAATAAAGAGTGCAAGGGGCAGGAATTACACAGTGTTACAGAACGCCGCTTTGATATCATCTATGACTTGTATGCTCCCGTTCTAACCTATGATATAGTTCAATCACCCTGACTGTCACCTCCGTAGGCCAACCAGTGGATGGAGCACTGCCAGCACTACTTCTGTCAGCTGAGCCTGGAGAGCGGTGGTGTCAGCCTCCCACCTGCCGTGCTGCAGATCCTCCAGGATTACCACACTGAGGCGTCCAAGTTCTCCGTGGACAACTTCAGCGCCCTCAATGAGATGGTGCTTTCCCTGGACAGCCCCCGGCAGCTGCAGCAGTGGAACACACTGTGGCACAAATGTCAGCAGACCAAGCAGCAGCTGGAGGAGACTTTAGACAAGGCCGTGGCTGCAGCCTCTAACCCCACAGCTGTTGACGCAGCGGTCTCTTTAGAGGCCGTGGAAAGACAGAGCGCCAGCATAGAACAGCACGGAGCTAATGGATGTCTTACTTTGCCTGATCTGCCCGTTTATACCCCCAAGTCAGTTACACCACTGGACTATGAGGATACCAAGCCTCATTCCGCTGGGCCCTTCTCCAAGAGCCCCTCCAGTTCAATCTCCTCTTCACACTTCCCTTTCTCTCCTGACTGTGACAAACTGAGGCAGAGTCCGTCAATGTTTGATGACACGGACAGTGACTGCACCATCGACTCGTCCATCTCCTGCTACTCTGAGCCTGTCTACTCTGGGGCTGCACGCCACCGCAAGCAGCCACTAAAGAAGATCATGAAAAAGACCCTGAGCTATGAGCTGACCCCAAGGGACAGCGGCCACTCGGATGCCAGTCACCTCCATGGCTATACAGGTGTATACATCAAGGGTCTGGAGGTGGCCAATAACGTGTCTGTGGAGAAGAAACTGCAAAGACCTGATGTGATGAGTCCTGCATTAGGACGCAGCCGCAGCATGTCCACGCCCTCCAGGATCCATAACAGACACACTGAGGGAGACGGCAAGAAACAGAGCAGGTGAGAAGGTGGACCAGTGACACTAAACTTCAACTGACACCTCGTGAGATTACGTAATGCGTATATAATATATATCCGTTTATTCATGTTGAGGGAGATGACTTGCGACCACTGTTCTTTGCCAATACAGTTTGTTTTGCATATGTTGTCATGATTTTTGATACTGTTCCCCTTCCCATGTTAAATAATTTTGCATTTCCATTGTAACCACTGTTCCTATAATTCAAGCACTGATTATTTGGCTTCTGGTACTGGCCAATTATTATACTATATACTATGGTCATATATAACACTATAGTCATTATACTATTGTTAGTAGTAGTTTATTAGTATTATACTAGTATTTAGTATAATAAGTCATCACCAGTATAGTCAGATACTCTAAATATCATAGAATGGGAATGATGAAACTCACACTTACTGATTCCTTATGTCTTTCTGCTCAACAGTAAAGTGCAGCACATCATGGATGAGATGATCGCCACAGAGAGGGAGTATGTGCGATCACTCAGCTACATCATTGAGCACTATTTCCCGGAGATGGAGCGCTTGGACCTGCCTCAGGACCTGCGGGGGAAGCGCAGCATCATTTTTGGGAATATGGAGAAACTTTGTGACTTCCACAGCCAGTACTTCCTGAAGGAGCTGGAGTCGTCTGCCCACTCCCCGCTGTCCATCAGTAGCTGTTTTCTCAGACACGTGAGTTCCAACCCTCAGACTCCCAGACACTGTGCCCCGAGGCTGCACGCTGACAGACTAAATACAGCACTCAAGCCCAGTGTCTTCCATTTACGGTGATTTACATGTGTTGAACTGTGGTTACTGACTTTTCTCAAAACAACTCTGAAACCAGAGCTCAGCAGGATGATTCCTGTGTCCTGTGTTCCACCAACCCACTATTCCGTTACGATTTGATTCAACTCTACTCATCTGTTACCTCACAGAAGATGCTTTAGTCAAAATCATTATGCATAAACTGTAGCTGGATGAGGGAAACCAGACAAATTTACTAACTGTTTGGAGCTGAATCATTCACAGTGTTTGGTAGAGCATGCTGAAATGTGAGTGTACCTTTTACTGTAGTCAGTGTTGTAACTTGTTATTCTTGTGAGCAGGAGGATCAGTTTGGAATGTATGCTCTGTACAGCAAGAATAAGCCCCAGTCAGACGCTCTGCTCACCAGCCATGGGAATGGATTCTTTAAGGTGTGTCTGAAAACGGTTCTAGGTACATTCCAGTAACCCATGAATATGTCACATTCAGAGTATT
>CABFOS010061236.1:5613-17458 GCA_900660315.1 Diretmoides pauciradiatus | reverse complement strand
TGTTCAGTTTTTGCTAAAAGGATGTTTATATATTTTGTATCTGGTGCCTAAATGATCTCCAGTTTTCGTGAAGTTTATGTTGCGTGTTGCGGAGAATGTTGGTGTTAATAGCCTATTGCTGACATCCTTGTCATCGTTTATTAGAGGATTGCAGTTGTTGAGCGCTTTCAATTCATCGTATTATTGTTTTTTGTCCGCGATGACGTCTTTTCTTGGGGTTGATGGCTGAGGTGAAGGCCCAGCAGTAGTGCTCACGGTTCGCCACTGTGAAGCTCATACTATCAGGGAAAAATTCAGTGTAAGCTTTTCAAACTATTGTTTTCTTTGTGACCTCCCAATACTACATTTTAACTTTGCATAATTAGAAAGAACAGAACCTAACTAGAAAGCACTGGGAGAGCACACACTTTTGCAAATGCTGAACAATTCTCCAACAGTTGTCAACTGCTGTTACACATCATTCCTATCACTTAAATTTTAAGTTAAACTGATTTCTTGACCTGCAAATATACCCTTAGAATTTGTAATCAAGTTTAACTCTATCTCCATTAGATTTATACAGTGCAATTGTGCTTGTCATTTAGTATTTATATTCTCCAGAACCACCCAGCCTATACTCACCTCCACCTTGTAGATGTTGGAGGGGTGGGGTCTCCTGCCACAGTGAGGGGTGATGGTCTTACAACAGCTGTCTGGGACCACTCTGTGCTCCGCATGCACTGATGAAATGTACACACTCTGCATCCAATCAGAGGAGTTGTTGCTGCCACAGCACTTGAACTGGTAGTGGGAAAGTAAGTCTATGTTTAGACTGGCAGCCCAAATCCGATTTTTGGCATATCCTGATTGGAATCAGACTTCATTTATGTAGTCTAAACAGCCAAAAACCACATGGAAACCGATTTATGCAGATCGGATTTGAGCCACATTCAGAGGTGGTTTGATATTCGATTAAAATTGCATTTCTCAAGATGCGACTCAGTATGGACGCTCTAACCACTCAAATTCGATATCAAACTGTCGTTTGCGTCACGTGACACATCACAAAACAACTACCGGAGTGTGGGAACGAGAGCAAATAATTCACCGCGCGGCTTCTAATCATCTGTTGTTCAGAGCTCCTCCGTCGCTGATGATGTCTGGTGCGACGGAGTTCTGTACCGCGACTGTACTGCTCTGGCGTGAATGGCGAGATGAGACGACTCCATTCTTCTATCAGTTGCAAATGTGTGGTAAAGATTTCTGCTTTTTATTTTCTACAGCAAACTGCCAGCAAACCTTGTCCCGCATAACAGACAGTGATGACAGACGTAAGTCACATTTCCTTATTGGAAAACACGCCACCAGCGTACGTACTGACGCCTACGTCGTTACCATAGCAACCAATGCAGATAGGTCGATGTAGTCTGATTGCACAAATCCGATCTCATCACTCGCAAATATAAGTGTGAACAATCAGCCCTACAGATCAGATTTGAGAAACTAACCAGATTTGTCTGCAGTCTAAACACAGCCTAATGTTTTTGGATTCATCAAGAATAATGTCATATATAAAAAAAACTAAGTTCATAGTTCTAAAAATCAACTTGAGCAATGCCTTCTGCTGCATCTTACTATCATTTCAAACTACTCTGGGTAAGGCAGTCATTTTAAATGGATAACTCTGTGTACTGTACTTCACCATACTTGCTTGAAGAAAACTATAGCACAGAACCTTAGATAAACCCAACAAAACATTAAAGGCTTTTTGGAAATACAGTCCATACGTCCTGTTGTAGTCTGTCCACAGCTAATGTGATGGCCTCCTTTCCCGTCTGGGCGTAGTTCTCTGTCATAGTCTGATTCAGATGCTGCTTCAGCTCCTCGCTGAGCTGGGAATAAAGGAATAACGGGGAGATAAAGAGAGGGCGATAAGGGAAGACAGGAGAGAGAGTGTTAGAGTGTGTGTGCGTGTGTGTGTTATGATTATATTATACAATACTTTGAGATAACAGTAACATTTCTCTTCCACCCACAAGATGCTTCATTTAGTACACAGAGAAAATATCAAATACAGAGAGAATAAGAATAGAAAACTGTGGGAGAAGATGAGGAATAATGTTAAGAGAGTGTGGAAGTGATGAGGTTGAGAAAGGTGAACGAGTGGGAGGATTTGGGCAAGATACAAGGGCAGCAACTCCCGCGCTTCTGTGCATGCTTGAGCATACACAACAAAAATAGACTTCAAAAATAGCTTTCAGTGTGAGCAGAAAGAGAGAATGAGAGCTCTTATCTTTAAATTGATCCTATCCTGTGCTGAATCCTTTTCCATTATGGTAAATCACTGAGCATACCTGCAGATAGCACGGAGCTCTTTGAACAGTTGAATCACGGGCAGATGTTTGATGTGAAATAAGGGGGATCCTAAGAACCGATGCTAAACAGACACCTCACAGATATAGAAAAGGAAAAGCAAGGGAAAGCCAAAGAGATCTGGATTATGCCATGATTCATCCTCACCTATGATCTATGAGATGGAACAAGTCACAAGAAAGACCACTTGGAAAGGAAGTACTTTAAACTTTTTGGAATGAAGGAAAAAATAACAGAAATTCAGATAGATATCCAACTCAAAAACAGTAGGAAGTCACATTGGCGAGCTCTGTGCAGTTTCATAACGAGTCTCCTTGTTTTGCAGACATGCTCATAAATATTTATGACTGGTGGTGAGGGGGTGGAAACAATAGCCTGGCAAGCAATTGCAAAACAGGCAGGGTATTTTATTTGTATATTTGTTGAATTTTTCTGGACATCCCGATAGCGATGAATAACATGAGACAACTGACACTAAAATGGAGAAAATCCGATGTCTCTAAACGGGTGCAGGACCAGAAAACTACGTCCAATCATTTCATTCAGAACAAATGAAATGATAGGACAGACTATCTGTCTTTCTACGTACCATGAAATGATTGGACGACGTACCTGTCTGTCTACCTACCTACCTAATAGTAGTGCGCGTTTGTGTTTTGGGGGAGGGGCTTTGGAGCGAGGGCTGAAGGAACGGGTAGCGTTATTTTCAAACTTACCTACCTTACCTTTAATATCAATGAAAAATTAGGAATATTCATACATTACAGTAATTATGTAGTGTTCACATGCTATTGTAGGACTTCCAAACTACAAACTGGACTACAAACATTCCCAAGGCATGTAATGACACTGGTGCCTGTGTCCCTGCATTCATGGCAACTCAGAACTGGGACCTTTCAGACCTCCAACATCACCATTGCGGAGGAATTTTTATACTTTTATGTGTTAATTTGTTTACATTTATTGTTTACATTTAATATTATACTTTCTCAATGTGTGTATTAAATGTTATAATTTGCTTTATAGTAGTGTGGTGAAAGTATAATCCTACAAGTCTCATTGTATGTACCCAACATACTACATTACCCATCATGCTTTTCACCTTTGGGACCTCCCCCAAATGAGGTCCCGTGTAGGAGGTGCCAAGGAGGGTACTTCTTGGCCAAAGCGCTATATAACTCTCTGCTAGACAAAAGGCTAGTTAGTGAGCACATGGTAAGCGCTGATACTGTTGCTCCTCCATGTACATGTATTTGTAATAAATTTCAACAGCTTTTGAACGTAACGCAGAGTACAAGTGTTACAGAACAGCACCCCCTGGAGCAGGTAGGGATTCAGTGTCTTGCTCAAGGATACTTCAGCACGGCAGATGCTCAGTGACACAAGCGCTTGAGTAGGGTCGTCTGGTTGAAGGGCAGCTGCCATACTGAACACACCACTGCCCCCACAGAGGTACAAGCTAGAGAGCTAATTGCAGTTGAGCTGCTTGAGGTGGCTACAGTGCAGTGGCAATCCCAAATGGCTTGGGGGCTAGGCTCACCGTTAGCCATTAGCAGCCACAAGACACAACCTTGAACTCAAAAGGTCCTTAACATTCAATAATTTAGTAGTGTAGGCTACCAATCAGAAAATTTGTTCTGAGGTGCCACGAATGCTGGGCAAGTGTCATCTTTGATGAGATGCGTATCAATAAGGGAAGATGGCTTGGCCTAAACAGGATGAATTAAATAAAATCTAAGGGCAGAGAGGGCCTATAGGAAATACAATTTATGGAAGAGCAGTAGAGGAGAAATCAAGGGAATGTGTTAAACTGGAGTTTCCCCAATAATTACTAATACGTAATTATTTTGTCCTTTGGTCCAATTCATTACCCAATAAAGATTGCACTATTGTGACTGCTTAGGGCTTTTGAGTATGTGAGAGAAAATTCATTTTATTGGAGAATTGTCCCTTGTCAAAAAGCGATTTGGTCAAAAGAAACAGGCAATTGTCACTTACCCTCTGGTAATAGACATAGGCCAATACTCCCGCCACCAGCTCAATCAGGAAGATCAACAGCAGGCAGGAAAAATACTGTGGATGGGAGCGAGTGACACAGGGGGGCAGAGTCAGAGATTTCCAATAAACAAACTGAAGACTTCATTTTATCCAGACTGCATCTTCAGAGTTGTCAACTCAGCTAACTTGGGGAGAAAGTTGCTTACACATTGTGAGTAAAAAAATCCCATCATCTGTCATTGTGCTGCATCTGCCACTTCCAACACAGATGGCAATGCCGCACAAAAAGACCACCAGAATTTGACAGACTGTGGACTCAGATGAAAAGCTTCTTCGAAAAGGCTGTCGTATTTCTCTCGGGTATCATTTAATGAGCTTTCCAAGCTGCCTGAAACCACTGTTACGTATAAAGGTTCATAAAGTCGACTTCAAAACATCACACAATTCAATTCTGATCATTTAAATAACTATTAACCAACACCGCACCACGAACACACATTAGTATTCTACAAGAAAACAATTATTAAATCAAGACATCGTGTCGGTGTAATTACCTAAGCTCTTGTAGTGCATGTTTACATCAATACCTAGATCTAGATCAAGCCAAAAAAGCAAACTGTGTCTCCAGTTGTGAGCTTTATGATTAGGAGCACCATATGGACTAAAAAGTAGGGCATAATTATGCAAATTGCAGAGGGAACAAATCGCCCACACATTTAGAGCAGTCTGACTGATGGTTGCAGAACAAGCCAGATCAAAACTAGTGTTCACCGCCGCAAATAGCACACAGCCTAATAGAAACACACATACACAAACTCATGACTGCACACAAAACTGTCGTTTCATGCGATCTCGGTAATCGGAATCTGCTGATCGGAACACACAAGTGGTGCGTCTACACTTGACAGTTAAATGCGAGCTCTTTGGCCAGATATGTGTTCGGATTTCCGGTTCCCGCGCAGTATTTATACAACCATAACAATCCCTGAAAATGGTGCTGGGTGTGCGGGAGATTATGTTCCTTTACTTTATGTTAAGAATTGTGCGTAATTGCGGAAAGGTTGTACAAGGCGTTTGCTATTGAGACAACAGCAGCGGTGCACAGTCTGCTCATTCATTGTGGTTCTTGGTGCAACGATCTGTGGAAAGAAGCATGTGGGTACGAGAACGCAGCCAGCACTGGTGGGAAAACATCGTCCTTCAAACATTTACTGTTACAGACTGGTTGCTGAACTGATTACATCTGTGAACAGCTACAGCCCTGTCTGTGTCACCAGCACACTCACATCTGCACCCCTGTGTCTGTGCGTAAGCAAGTGGCTTTTCCTCCTGGTAAATAACAAAATTCGTGGCAGAACTGGAGGGAAAGGGGCGTGATTTGATGACGTGTCCCCGCTGTATGGGGTTTGAGGTGGCTGTCTAGACTATTCAGCGTTCTGAACACAAAGCAAGCTTGTCCACCTCGCCAGGTGGCCTGGGTGATCCAAACACAAAGCGAGCACAAAGCGACCTCTGTGCGTCTAGACCTGTCACTTAATGCAGCCTGGTGTGATCGGATGACCGAGAACGCATTGAAAAGACAGGTGTAACCACGGCCTAATACACACACAGCTAATTAGGCCCACCTTTCGGAGAGGCAGAACACAAGAGTTTGACAGCAGCAACAGCAGTTTGCTCAAAGCCATTATGGAGAGACAGATGCTACATCCCATCTTACACAAGGTGAGAGACAAAGTGATGGCAAACTACATTGTAGGTCACATCCACAGCTGCAGGGGAGCAATCATTTTAGTAATATTAATATTTAATAAGATTGTGAAAATGCTTACTTTTTTCTTCAACTCATCATAATTATGTGATGTAGACACACAGCCTTCTGTGTATCTCTTTAGATTGCAGACTCAGTCTCCACATGCCTGTTGCCCACAGAGAGCTGACCGCCCCCCATCCTCCCTCAAACACACACACGCATTACTTCATCATCACTCCTCCCAAAACTCATCTGTAAATACAACACATTGATCCAGCTGGTATTCAACCTATATACACCTGACTTGCTTCAACCTTAGCTTCTGGTCCCTGCCAACTCTCCCTTACTCACACTCACGGGAATGCACACACCTTGCTTGACACACACGCCACAAGTAACCCACCCTAATAAACCACACACACAAACAAATCCTCTCTGACTCCACCACTTCGCTCCCACAGCCCCCTTCTTCTTCTCCTATTGCTCCATCCATCACTAGTAGATAGATAGACCTATAAATAGTCCTGCAGCAGTGAATGCTCACCTCCCGCCCGCTTCTCTCCCACTGGGCTCAGTCTGTGTAAAATAATGAGGACAGGGCCCTGTCAGAACCATTTGTCAGCATCCAGCGATATAGTTTAGACCAGGGAGCACGTATGGTATATCAGTTGTTGTGCATTTTCACAGAAGAGAGAAAACCTGTGTGTACACAGAGGCTAGCATCTATTTAGCTTCTCAATGTAGAAATGGCAATCTAGCATCACTAACCACTAGCAGGGTCAGCATGAATCACTTATTTTCATTCTCACATGCCACTTAACTGAATATTTCAATCCTCAGTGTAGATTGCTCATCATCTCATAATCATGTAAACCATGAGCCAGTGAATTTCAGAAACAAATATTTGCACCTGGAAACTCCCCAATACAAAGTCTTCAGTCTTCTACTGTTGTTCCACTAAGGAGATACACTCGAGCAATTTGGGGTTAAGTGCCTTGTTGAGGGGTACTTTGAGTAGTTGCTGTCCGTACACTCAAATTGCCTCCTCAGAGAAAACTACTTTCCCTTGAATCACAAAATAGAAATTGTCACCCCGGTTAACAAGCGAATATGAGTGAAACAAAAATGTCAGATTCATTGAGCTGCACCCATGCTAACTCACTATATCACCGTGGTCATCTTGGTCCAAATAGCCTCAAACAATGGCGTGATTTTAGATCAGCACAATGCTCTGAGCTATTTGCATTTGTATTCCTTCAACACACACTATACCATCTGTCCACACTTTTAGAACTGGCCTTGTGAAGGCCTTAAAGCCTGGGACTTGAATAGAAGTCCTCCCACGGGTCCCATCTCTCACCATGGACAGGCAGCTCCTCTGCTCTCGGATGACGGCGCAGCAGCCCAGGAAGCCCGTGACAACCACCATGCCGCCGGCCAGGATGAGGATGTACGCCGAGACAGCGAAGGTGCTGGAGGCCAGCAGGCTCAGGTAATCACTCTTCTCCACCAGGGTCCAAACCCCTACACCCAGAACCGCTGCTCCACCCACCTGGGAGAGAAAGCGGGCGTGAGGGGAGAAATGTATTAACAACGGAAGGTAGAAGTAAAGGGAAACATTTAAAGGAATGTGCCAAGAGTTATGGTGGTGTACAAGAGAAATGACGAAAAGACGTAATGGACAAGTGATGATAAAGGAATGGTGAGCAGATACGAGTCATAAAATGGAGAGAAAGAAAAATAAATAGGGGATTAGAGGATATATGGATGACTTGGGGCAGAATGAGGCTATTCAAGTTATTGTTGTAGAAAGGAAGAAAAGTGTATGGCAGGAAGTGGAAGCAGTAACATGAGTTGATGAGTACATTTTTTTTAAATAAGCAAAAACACCAGGAGAAAAAGAATAGGGTAGGACAGAATGGGGAAGAGAAACAGAAATACAGAGAGATAGAGAAACAGGGAGAGGGAGGAAAGGAATTAAGAATAACAAGCAAAGGAGGAAGGGGGAGATCACAAACACAAAACCAGGGCACAATTACTGTTTCCTTACAAACAATCCTGCACAACACAACACAGGGTGACGTCCAGCTCTGTTGCTCTAATTAGTGTCACAAACGGACGCATAGGAAATGCCTGAGACTCTCCCCTTCATCCTCCCATCCCTTTCCTTCAAAAGCATAATCCCCATATTAACAACACACAGTCAAGGAGGCACTGAGGCCAAGAGATAGTGGACACTACCCAAACTGTAGCACATTTGGGACGTTTACTAAGTTACTTAAGCGTTGCATTGCAACAAGTCGGTTTATGGAAAATTAAGAAAGAAGAGCCAGGGAGAAAATGTAGAATAATTAGAATTGTCTAATTTTCAGTCCAAGGGGAGGAGAAAGATATGGGAGGAGAGCCTGTTATCTAGGGAGGGAGACGTGATGGGTTTCTTGAAGAAATTAGTTTTCAGGTGACGACAGAACATTCACCCAAGCCTGAAAGTGAGAGCGTGATCCCTCGTCTCCATTTAATGTCCCCCACACACGGATCCATGGAACTCTCACAGCTTTCTCCCTTTGACTCCTCTGCATACTTAAAAAAAAACATGTTTCAATGTGACTCGACTCTGTGCACGCTCTACCCGGGCCTAAGGGCACAGCAGCGAGAGCATACGGCTTTAGTAGAAATGCAGTATCACAACATTAAGCATACACTGTTTCCAGAGAGCAAGGCTGATACACTGCACCCCACCATACACTGGCAGGTCCTAAATAATCCATGACTCACTTTGGACCAAGTCCATTTTTTAGCCCTTGCAGACTCAAAAGTCTCCTTAATTCCCTCGCTGTCTCTACATCTGTATCTCCCCCCACCCATTTTTTTTCTGGCTGGAGTGTTAAATGTGAATTGCAGGGGTTGTTAATCAATAGCAATGACTCAACAATTATTTCACCAGGTGACGATGTTAGATTCTAGATTATTTAATACCCATTTAAGACCGAGTTGCATGCAGAGTGAATACAAAATGTAATCATTGCAGTACAGTTGGCCAAAGTTTTGGATTGTTTAGGTAAGGTTGTCGATTAGGGTTTTGCTTAAAATAGGATTTGTCTGCATTGCCAATAGTCACTTACCCAGAAGAGGAAGTTGAAGACAAAGAGCAGGTACTTGAGGCACACGGTCAGCCAGTCCTCTTGGTCATCTTTGTACACCGCTGACATCTTCCTTCCTCCAGTTCAGTTCTGGGAAGGAAAAACAAAAAAACAGACTTTTCCTGAACACAACAATAGGATTGTGGGAGCTGCGTGAAAATTTACAGCTTAAGTGTGAAGATACATAGTGGAACCTTCACAATAATAGTACTTTTATTGTTACTGGAGAACTGAAATTACAAGGATATTTTGCTTATAAGACCACGACTGTAGTTTGATTCACTGTCTGTTTGCATTGGATTTCCTCTCCTTATAATATACAACGACTTTTGTTGCTGCCACCCAGATATAAGCCTTTATCTGAGGCAAAGGAAATTTAATAAACAAGACGAGATCAAAACCTAGTATGTGGCTGGACCATGTGCGCTCTCCCTCATGCTTCTTGGTGCATGGAGAGACGTTTTCTGTTCCTAGGCGCACTTGAATACATCACAATGTATTGCGGTGAAAGTCGTGCCTAAATTTCCAAGGCATACTTGAATGTATTACGGTGAAAGTCGACCAATGGTGTAACCTGCCGCCAAACAGTGCAATTTCCTATTGTGAATGGTACATTCAATACACCATGACATTGCCAAATACCCACATTTCCTAGGCGCATTTGAATGCATTTCATCACGTGTGTGAAAGTCGACCAATGGTGTAACTATTACTATAACACTGTCTGACGGGCTGCAGTCCAGCCAAAAATAACTAGACAAATGTTGACATTGGCAAGTAAGCAGCCAAACTTGCAGAACAGTCAGGCAAAGTAATATTCCTGTCGATGCTCAGCTTTTGTTATGACATTTGACACCTCTGCACAAAATGTGCACTAAAGTAAGGTTAATCAGTGCGATTTTGTTTGGAAAAGGGATACAGCTGATTATTAGTCTGTCAAATGTCTCAACAAAAGCTTAGTCTCAATCAATATCAGGCCCTTTGCTCAAAAAGTTTACGCATTCACAGCTCACATGCCAAGTAATCTCTCCTACAAAATAACATTCAGAAAGTTCTGTCTTGTTTTATCTGTTCCTAACAACTGATAGTATGAAGTTGCAAGCTAAGAAGGGATATTGAAGAGACACTTTAATACGGCACTATCAAGATCAGTCACTTTTCTGTAAATCTCAATAATTTGGAGGTTGACAACAGATACTTCTGGACACTTCATGCACTGTATCAGTGGTTCTCAATCCTGGTTCTCGAGTACCACTTCATTCTAGCCTTCTAATCAGGGACTGGTTTCCATCAGGGATTAACTACCTGGTAGGATAGAAAGCCAGCAGGGCTGTGGTACTCCAGGACCAGGATTGAGAACCACTGCACTATACTATAGCTTGACAAATATCACTGTTTGTTTTCAATGTCACAAAAAGCCAGATGTTTCAGGCTACTTCTTATTAGCCGTCCTGGTAGGGGGATCCCTCGCTTAGTCGTCCCTCCCAAGGTTTCTTCCACTTTGTTTTGTGGGAGTTTTTCCTTGTCCTTTGCTGAGGGTCTAAGGTTGGGGAGTGTTGTGACAAACTTTGGGCGTTGTGAAGCCCTTTGAGACTGTAATGGTGATTAAGGGCTATACAAATAAAATTTGATTGATTGATTGATTGATTAGTTGTTTAATGATGCAGTGTCCAAGTTCACAACATCATCTCCTTGTTATAGCCAAACCACAATGTTAAATGGCAGCATTGATACGCCTATGAATCATTGAGTGCATGGTTTGACTACTGTAAATAAAAGGGTATGTGGTGAGGGCAGCACTTAGACCCATAAAATTGATCTACAGTGTCTATCAATGGACAGAGGGGAAACACAATAGTGTAGAGTTTCTGTTTGTTGGCTGGGAAGCTGTACAGCAAGCAACGTGATTGCTCAAGATGACTTGTTGAGGATTTAACTTAATTCTGAATGAATTGCAATATTCATTCAACTATAAAACAAAATCCTTCTGGAGGTGTGTCCGGAAGTGTAGCCCCGGGTGATCCTATTCCCCAGGCCGGGGTGGTAAAAGGATAAACCCTCGACCCCGAGCCTGGGGAATGAGGATGAACAACTCCATCCCGCCCACACGAAGAAGAAGAAGAAGAACTATAAAACAGATAGTTCCGGTCCTCGGCTCTGATTGGCCTTGTCACGTCCCAAACTGTAGCAGAACACACGACCAGCGCACACCTGTGATATTAATGCGCCAACCTAAAAAATCACCCCCTCGTGCTCCTGATGCATCGCTTAGCAACCACGTTGTTGAGCAGCTGTTCAAGAACTACTAAGTTGCTTAACGGAAGAATGGTACAATTGTGTTTTATAAAGCATTTACATTGGCTTTAGACCAGCCACGAGGCCTTGTTAGGCGAAGCGAAATGCCGACAAAAACACCGTTAGCTAATTCTAAAATGACGTCACAGTGAACATCAATCACTGCAGATGTGACGTGCTACTGTATGTCTCTCGTGCACACCATCGTTCAGCTGAGACTGCTGTTTGTCCCGAGGGAACGGCCTAACGTTACCTACAGCTACCAGACAGATAGTTTCGGACTTTAGCCACTGATACGCTTCAGTGTCGC
>CABFOS010061116.1:3553-13803 GCA_900660315.1 Diretmoides pauciradiatus | reverse complement strand
GCTATGGAATGTGTAGAATTGCTTCTAGCTGTGGAAGGCTAAACTGCGAAGCAATAAAATGATCACCTTGTTCCTACACGCTCATATTCCAGGGAAATCATAATACAGAAAAGTGTGTGTTTGTGTGTGTGTGTGTGTGTGTGATCTGTGTGTGTGTGTGTGTGTGTCTGAAATTAAGTCACTTTCGGGGACACACACCAGACTTAAAACCAGTTGATTGGGGACAGCTTGTGCAATTGGGGACAAAATTGTGTCCCCAATTGGTAAAACACTGACTTGTGGGTCAGTGGTTTAGGTTAAGGTTAAGGTTAGGTTTAGGGTTAGTACTGGACAAAGATATGATTTTTTTTTAAAGAACCCCCCCCCCAACATTTTGGAAAAGTTCCAAAAAGGCGCCATTTTCTACTATCAAACCCTACTTGGGGTTAGGCAAATAATGGCTATGGTTAGGGGTACATTAGTCTCCAGGAAATGAAGTCTCTCTCTCTCTCTCTCTCTCTCTCTCTCTCTCTATCCACCATCACATGCTGTTTTCTGTTATCCGTGCTGCATTCCTGCAGCTTCCTGGAGCCACAAAATTACACACAACGGAGGAGAGGATAGGTATGAGCCTTAGTGTGTGTATTAGAGAATGAGTCAGTTAGCCTGAGAGTGAGAACGAGATGGAGAGAGGATGAGTGAAGGTGGGTTTGTTTCCTAAGTGGTACTTTTTTTTTTAAATGAATCATTCCCCAGAGAGTGAGTGCTTTGATTCATGAAGGCAGCAGCTCAGTGGATCTAATCGAAGCCACTACACATAGATAACAAGGTATTGCATGTTACCAGTGCAATCTGACCTATCAGGGCTCTCTGAACTTTACCCTTTGTACCACAGGGTCATGATTCCTACCCACTTGTGGTTTTGTGGCTGCAACAAGATACCGATATACCCGTCCCGTGCACAAGCATACAGGGCCATGCTTGCACACACTCTCGTGCATCATCCGGTATCGCTCTTTCTTCCGTTAGATTTATATATCTCCTGTTCCTTTACTGCCCCAAAGTGAGACACCAATACCAGGGGGCATTTCCACTGAACCCATGGCTTCCTAAGGATTGGTTGAGTGAAGGGGTTATTGTCCAGTTCATCTGCTTGATGCCTATTCATGTTCTCTGGTTCAATAGCCCCAGAAAAGGGGAGGATGAATAGTTATCCAGAGCAATGTCATTTACAAATAAGAGACCTTTCTCCAGTTTTCTACCCATGACTTAAAAAAGTGTTTCTCCTCTCCTCTCCTCTCCTCTCCTCTCCCCTCCCCTCCTCTCCTCTCCTCTTCTCTCCTCTCCTCTCCTCCTAATGAGAGGGTAGGAAATCAGAGAATAAATTGGGCAAACAGGGTAAATCTGCCTAAGTGGCATTCATGCAATAAATAAGAGAAGTGAAATTTGAGTGTCCTAATTTATCCTCTGTTCTAAGGCCCCTTCTCGTTATAGAGGCCACATGGAATAATTCATCGTGTCAATTTAGTTCTTCTAGAAATGGGTCATCTGGGGGCCTCATTTCTGATGTTTGAGAGAGAGATTTTTTCTTCACAAGACCCCAGGGAGGTTTCATATAAATACATCTCCCAAAGCTTTTGTAGGAACTCAAGCTGCATAATACTCTGACAATGTGCCGATGTTCAAAAACAAATTCATATACCCATAAAGTAACACCCATAATAAAGAGACATGCATGTGCACACACCAAGCACCAGTGTCTCCCCTATAATTTCTTTCCAACTGTGGTGGTAGGAAAGAAAATTAAAAAGCAAATAAAAGGAGATTTCACCTCAAGACTGAGTTCAAGTCGACTTCACTGCTCCTGCCTCTTTACTTCAAGAAATAATTTAGAGTAAGAACACAATTATTTTATGTAACCAAATATTTGAGTTGTCCTGACTGAAATACACGTGCACGCACGCACACATGCACGCACACACACACACACACACACAGATTTTGTTCCCCCCTTTTGTTCTCATTTCACATGCATGCCTGCACACAAGTTCCACAGCCAAAGGGTTTGTGCTGCATATGTGCCACACTGTGTGGAAGGAGCCAAATCTGTCCCCAGTGTTAACAAGCTGACAGTGTCGACACCTGTTCCCCACACTACCCCACTGGGCCAACCGCGTTCACTCACATGGTCCCATCCTGCAGCTCTATGCTGCAATGCATGCTGTGTGTATGGGTCACTGCAGAGGCCACGGCATGCCTGTCATCTTTCAGGCAGCTTTATATAACCAGAATAGAATGTGTATGTACAGGATGTTGAATGAACTGTCCTTTTAGGTGAACCCAATAAATATATACACATATTTTTTTAGATAATTCATGTCTTGTCTCAATGTGACTGGCTGCGACATCCCCATCAGCTACTGCATCACTCCTGTCTGTATTTTTGGGATACTCACAATAATGTAATTCACTTCCACCTCCAACACCTGCTTGTCAAAAATGTTCCCAGTGAATTCAATTATGCTGCATCATTGGAGTTAGAAGTACAGAAGCAAATTAGCCTATCCATGCATGATCCATGCTAACATTCAGAATACGTAACTAGGCAGGTTGAATCTTGAAGGTAATATTAATATTTTGTGCACCTATGTGTATTATGCAAAATCAATAAGCTCTCCTTTTGTATGTGTGAACAGGAATAACTTGGAGATCAGAACCTGATTGTGCATAAAATGCGTGGCAGTGTGTGACAGCTATTCAAAGTTATGGGGGGAAAAATGCACCGTAGCAAATCCCCGGATAATTAAATGATGAATTAAGCTCTCAAATCCCAAGACTCATACTAAAAAGGATCTGTTCCGCTTTACTTCAACATCTCTCTCTCACCTTGGCTCTCAGATGAAAACCCGAGCGAGCAGGAGACCGAGAGAAAAGTGCGATCAGAAATAGCACCACCAATCATAGAAATGTATCTTTTCCTTTCAGCACTGTTCATTCAGCTTTATCATTAATTCAAATCAAACTATGCAGTAGAAAGTGCTGTTATGTATTTTCAATTTCTAACAGGAAAGGTATAAAGGGTACTGTAGCTCTCCCATTTGAGAGGCTTTTCTTGGGCTGCTGTTAAAGTGATAGTCCTTTCATTTATATATATCACTCTACCGCAACATATTTCACTCTTACACTCTACCCACTGTGACCAGTAGCTCACTTTCAATGAGCTCAACATCAGTTGTATTAAACAATACTGCATGTCCTGAAAATATGTCTTTAAGCAACCCAATAATGTGGACTTCTGATTAAGTAAAAAACTATTTGCACTATTTCCATACTGATCCACACTGACCTTCACTGACAGTAACAGTGATAGTGGCAGGTGAATAAGAATCCCAGTCATAACTCTGAGAGGAAAATCTGATTGTTTATCTAAAATCTGATTGTTCCAGGTGGTTTCCTCATGAAAACCCACAGTAATATAAAGTTATATGTACACTTGGACACCATCACAAAGTTTCCTCGTAGTTCAGGGCCTTTTTTACTTTCTGCTATAACCAATATTTTTTTTAAATGCAATGAAAAGAACAAAAAAAAAACCTTGAATCTTCAAATCTTTTGACTATTAGCGGAATGCTACTATGTAACCAGCAGATGGTCAGTGACATCTTGGTAATTTACTCAGCAGAGGAAGCAGCAACAAACAGCCCCACATTGCCACGCTGCTTATTTGGCTTTTATGGTTCTAGAAGGCAAATTTCTTGAAATTTCTTTCTCAAAAGCTACGAGCGCCAAATCTGGGTACTTTTTTCGGACCATGAAGAAAATGTTGAATCGGACTTGGCAACGAGTTCGCGGTGTCTTAAAATGTCTTGAATTTGACATGCTCTCAAAAATCCTTGAATACTGTTAAATAAAGCCTTTAAGTGTTAAATTCAGTTTTAGAGTTTTTATGTTTGTAAATGTAAAAACACAGGTCCACCCCTGGAATTTTTAGGTAGGGATCGTCAATCGTCTGTCTTCGCTGTGAACTGCCTTCTGATTACTACTGTACATGACTCATTCCTTCAGGATCAGTGCTGCCACTACAGCAGCTTCAAAGGCTTCAATGGCCCTGAGGCATAATTTGCTTTATGGTAAATCAAGATATCAATTTGGACTTTGGGTCATTCAGGAAACAACAGTTGGCCTGTTAGACACAACAGCTGTGCCAGTAGGTAAGAGTAGACAATCATACTCTGCTTAGAGTGATCGCCGATGATGATGAGAGTAGCCAGTCAAAAGCTGGCCCAGGCACATATACAGTAGCCCAGTTAAGTCTCACATAATAGTAGTATGACCTGCGTCTGACCTCCATTTATTTGACTTCCTGTGTAGCAGAGAACAGCAAATGGCTGCCATACACAGTTAAAATAGTCTGATCCAGCATTACCATAGCGGTGTTTCCGCTCTTTGCTGGAGGGATATCAGTTATGGTCATCCTAAGCAACAGGAAATAGCAAGGATGCCATCCGTCTATGTTTTGATGCTTGGATGGTCTGCTTTATGCTGCTGCACTGTTGCATGCATTCTGCTTTTACTTGTCCTCACGCCAACTGCTACCTGCTGAGAGCTGCTTTAACGCTCTTTAGTGGGCATTAATGGCTCTTTTAGTGCCTAAAATATATATTCATCACCATATTGTTGAATAGGTGATGCTACTGTGCATCATAATTTCAAAATTAATTGTTTTAACCGAATATGTGAGTAAATACATGCACACGCGCACACTGCATACTATACTAGAATCACTGCCATACCACAGAGCATTTGTTTTCATGATGGTCCATACAAAACCATCCCTCGTGCTAAACATAGTGCATAACAACAACCTTACCAAAGGATGCATGACAAACTGCATCACGATACCACACTCTTCCATTACACGGCAGATATATATTCTGGATGGTACTGTAGATTAATTATCCCTGACCACAATAGCTAATGAGACCTCACAGTAGAGTATAACCTCTATCAGTGACATTGTCTGGAGGACATGTATGGATATCTGCCAGAGGATACTGCATCTGTATCTGAACTATTAATTCTGCTCTTCATTGAAGGATGAAAACTGAAGCTGAAACTATGGGAGAAGTGTTGCTAAGTATGTATGGCTACATGTTACTAAATCTAGATGGGACATCCAGAAAACCTGTCTGTTACAAATATGGATGTTTCCAATATTGAGTAATCCGATTGCTGTTTGTAATCTCATTACTTCTAAGTGATTTCATAACAAATGTCAGGATAATCATTTGCTTCAGGAGAGCAAACAATAAAAATGATAGCGTATAGATAGTTGTATCCTTTAAAGCCTCAAAGACAAATCCATTTTGTGGTTGGCAAGGGATGGATGCCACACATAATATATAAATACATCTTAAATATATTTGTTTACAAGGAGAGAAAGACCAAAGGCAGAGCAAAAAAATAACAGAAGCAGCCACTACTTCAGTTGTCAAGTGCTGCAGAAAAGGATAGAACTGGAGCACAACTACATGTCAGCAAAGTGAAGCAGCAGAGAAGAGAGGAGAGGAGAGATGAGAGAGGAGATGAGATGAGAAAAGAGAGGAGTGGGGAAGGAGGAGATAAATGTCTGGATTCTGGATTCAGAGATAACAGCCATGATGGGAGACATCCTTAGTACAGAGAGGCAGTAAAACGAATGACGCTTCTCTGGTAAGTCACCCTCCAATACATCTTGCTATATTTCACACATGAGGGTTAGTTATTAGCTTTCATAATGCTTCTGTCTATAAAGGAAGGATTTGTATCTATGCAATTTGCAATTGCACGTTTTACAACTGTACCTCTCTGATCACTTTGCTGCACGGTTAATGTCAAAAGAATCAATCTGGAGAAATGATTTGAAATCCAATTTGTCTCATCTAGAAGGGAAACACCGGGTCATTTCCCATTAATGAATTCAATTTCAATTGATTCCCTGGATTGATTGAGTCTAAATGGAATCAACCTGGACTGTGGTCGGGAGGGTTAATAAAAGACTTACAGCAAGCAAAGCCAGTGAGATCTGGTATCAGTTGACCCGTCAGTCCATAGCAACCATGCACTCCTTGTTCCTTTCCTGGTTGGAGGTATTTGGGTTCTCTACCCTCGACCCAACTCCCACTCACATCCTCTCTCCGGCCTTGGTAACAGCACTGGATGGAGGGAAGATTGTTGTTGGTTCCGGTGGCTGAGGTTCAGCTGAAGCGTGTTAGAGCGTGGCACGTGGGATCAGGGGATCTTCAGGAACAGATACCACCTGGAAAGTGGAGCAAACATTGAGCAAGTTAGAAGACATAGTAAACAACCCAAAGGCTGTACTGCACATTGTTGTTAGGCAGATTCTCCTTGACTCACTGGTTGAGGCTGACTTAAAAGAAAAACTCCCCCTGATAGGCATGAATACACAACAATATGGACTGGAATGAGTGGGAGTCTGCACAATACATCTGAGAGAGGGACTTTGCACTACATTTAATCAAGTGTGTGAGAGAAAGTGTGTGTGTGTGTGGTGTGCAGTGGTGGTAGAAGTATTCAGATCTTTGACTTAAGTAAAAGTAGCAGTACCATAGTGTAAAAATACTTCATTACAAGTAAAAGTCCTCCATTCAAAATCTTACTTAAGTCAAAGTACAAAAGTATTAGCATCAAAATATACTTAAAGTAGCAAAAGTAAACGTCATAATGCAGAATGGCCCATTTATCATATAATATCATATCATATCTTATCATATATATCATGTTATTGGACTATAATTACTGATGCATTCACGTGTTCACCACTTTAATGTTGCAGCTGGTAAAGGTGGAGATAATTTAAATTAGTTTATATACTGCTTGGTAGCTTAACCTAGAAAATATATCATCATTTATTAGTTGATTTATAAAGTAACTAGTAACTAAAGCTGTCAAATAAATGTAGTGGAGTAAAAAGTACAATATTTCCCTCTGAAATGTAGTGGAGTAGAAGTATAAAGTAGCATGAAATGGAAATACTCAAGTAAAGTACAAGTACCTATAAATTGTACTTAAGTACAGTACTTGAGTAAATGTATTTAGTTACATTGTGTTTACTGTGCATAGCGCCAACTTACTACACTGAGAAAGTTCCCTGTTGCAACCTACTCACTGTAGAGAAGCACAGTGAGTACTATCTATCTCCAAGCATGCAAAACAAACTCTACCCAGGCAGTGTTTGCACAACAATGTTAGTATTACACATAAAAAAAGTTTGCTTACATTCACATCTTGCATCCAACAAAATAAATTTTAAATAATTGTCATCAAAGCTAAAAACAAGTTTTCCCAATGCATGCAACACCGGATCTGTCAGTGAATGTATCAGAGTATCGCTGCACATGTTGAGATTATTGCACCATAATTTCTTTGCTATTTACACAAAGCCTTTACTGTGATGTTATGGTTGAAACTGAGAAAGAAAGCCTGCCTCTCAGCGCCCACTCACTCCTACTCCCATGGTCCTTCTGCCCACAGGTGGGAGACACAAAGCTATATTGTTAACATTTGGCCACTGCGACAGGGCCGAGCAGAAAGCAGAGGAGAGGAGAAGAGGTGAGTCAGTCACTGGCCCCAGCTGGACAAGCCCACTCAGTCTGCGCTGTGCTGAGGAAAATACTGAAAACGAACTACGTGTGGAAAACACTTGTTTTCTCACACTGTGGCAGCACTGCTGTTTTTCCAAATGCTGCCGACTTATAATTCCATTGCTGTGTCTTTGGCCAGGAAATATACCCCCTTTAACCCAAAGTACTCTGAACACTGGAGGAGATCCTTGTAATAAATAGGGAGGCTTTAAAACAAGGCAGTGTGTATAAACCATTCACCAATTTAGCAGAATATGCATGTCAGTCTCTAATGCGTACAATAACAATGTGGCTGTCTGTCGTATTTCATCCACATACAGCTCACAATTGTGTTGAAAACTATATTCCTCCAGATATTTTTGCTTTAATCTATATGCAGTGGGAGTCTCTACGTCAGCCATATGTACACACACTAAACCTGTCTTTACATTTCACTTGTGGGACTGCTATACATTGGACTGCTATCTACTCTTTATCTAAGACTTTATCTTATGAATACTCATATTGGGGGGGGGGATCTGTCTCTAGGGAAAAGTCAGTCCACCCTCAGATATGAATTACACTCTTGTTTCACCAGTCTGTGATATTCAATGAATTCCAGGAGTCATTTTGTGCTGAAGTGGTATTATTTACCTTTTTGTATCCACATTCCCTCAACCCACCTTTTAGTGAGTTCTTACATGTACGTTTCCCAGGATAACTTTCGACAACATCCAGAGAACTAACTATAATAAGAGCACGTTTACAGTCAATAAAAACTGAGAGTCATGCACCTTCGACGTGATGTCGCATTGTTTATGTTCGGACAGTTAAGAAAAGTACAAATAAGAAAAATACACCACCAAGATAGACCCAGGAATGCAAGATGCATTACCAAGTGTTAAAAGTGTCTGGAGTGGATCTTTCTTTTAAGGAATTGATCTATTTTAAGATGGACTGAATCCAGGGACACAGTTTATTAATATGGAGTAAATCCATATATTAAGACAGAGTGACTGTTTTAATAATGAGAGCACTACTATAGTATGCAAAAAATATGGATCTAAAGCAAGATGCAAGAACAGAGAGAAGGCCATGTACTGTACGTCGATAACATAGATTAACAGGCAACTATATTTCTGAAAGAGTGCTAATCAGTTTATCTTATACTAATAAAGGTACAATATATGTACTCAGAATACTAAATAAACTGCATATTTTGTGAAGATATATATTTTGTTCATGCAATAATTGAGTCTACTTTTCATATTTACATTTTCTGGCCAATGTCAATTTATATTTTATTGATCTGAAAAGAATTCAAACTAAAACCATGTACTGAAAGATAATTGTCGCCACACGCCACATGTGACCAGGCCATGCAAACACAAATTCTATTACAGAATCTGCCAATCACGGACTAATCACAGAGTAACCAGGCAGAAATGGCCATGATTGGTTGATCACTGGAGCTGGAGAGGCCTGGATGTCTCAGCTCCCAGGTGAAACTCTCTCTCTGCCATCTGCATGCTGCCATCTGATGCAGCATAATGTTATTTAAAGAGGTGGAAGTTGTTAGACTGTATGTTTAATTACAAGTTAGTTACCAAGCAGGGGTAACTAAACATTCATGATATAATAGGCACTATGCTATACTAAATTAAAAATGTATAAACCATTCTATGTTATTCATATTTCACTTGCCTAAAAGTACTTTGGGAATCTATTATGATATCATCTTTATCTTTTTACATAAAGTATTTGTCTCCTTGGAGCCCAGAACATTCAATCCAAGAGAAGAAGAAGAATACATGCTCACGACATATGATTACTGCAGGCACAAGCGCTTCCTTCTGTGCCACTCTACCCATTGACGAAGAGGGGGGAAACATGTGCCGGTCATTAAAGTTTTATAGGAGCAGAGTCATCACCCAGCACTCTGTGGCTGAATCATTAATTCATACCAAAACAGAGTAGCTAAGCATGCCTACACAGTAAAGTTAACATTTATTTTGATTGTGCTATTTTGGATTGCATCTATTTCAAAAAGTCAATGTATGTTACATTATATGAAGTGCATTCTGGGTGCTTTTGATGAAATGATTTCAAATGTGTTGGGCGTGACCAAAATAAATTGAAATCCATGGACCGGTCTGAGAAGTACAGTACTATACCCTCTGTGGCTCATTAGAAGTACAATGAGTTCAGTGAATCGAATGTTAGCTATTCAAGCTATTCACATGAGGTCTTCCTAATAGAATAGAATATTGATGGCTTGAAAACCCAGAGGCTCACGCTGTTCCCTTAAGATGATGAACCCATGTTTTGCTGTATAATGGCAAAAAGCTTAGAGACAGACAGATGCAGTAAAACTTCATCAATGGTCCTCTGGAATAGCCTCCCCCTTCACGTTAGGTCAGCCCAGAGCCTGGAGACATTTAAGTCCCTGCTCAAGACCCATCTCTTCTACCTGGCCTTCCAACAGAGCTGAGTCTATATCCAGGCCCTCCAACAGAGTAGAGTCTATCTCCAGGCCTTTCAACAGAGTAGAGTCTATCTCCAGGCCTTCCAACAGAGTAGAGTCTATCTCCAGGCCTTCCAACAGAGTAGAGTCTATCTCCAGGCCTTCCAACAGAGTAGAGTCTATCT
>CABFOS010061064.1:3548-14827 GCA_900660315.1 Diretmoides pauciradiatus | reverse complement strand
CGCATTGTGACAGGATGCCTGCGTCCCACTCCTGCGGACAACCTTCCCATCTTAGCAGGCATCCAGCCCGCTGAGCTTCGCCGCGCAGGAGCCACAGCACGTCTCGCCTGCCGGGCCATGGAGCCTAACCATCTGCTCCACGACAGGCTCGCTGCAACAGCAGAGCCTCCCCGGCGCCTCAAGTCGAGACACCCATTTGTGTACCTATGGTCATGAGCTTTGGGTAGTGACCGAAAGAACGAGATCGCGAATACAAGCGGCCGAAATGAGTTTCCTTCGCAGGGTGGCCGGGCTCAGCCTTAGAGATAGGGTGAGGAGCTCGGACATTCGGGAGGGACTCAGAGTAGAACCGCTGCTCCTCCACATCGAGAGGAGCCAGCTGAGGTGGTTTGGGTATCTGGTTAGGATGCCTCCCGGACGCCTCCCTGGGGAGGTGTTTTGGGCATGTCCAACCGGGAGGAGACCTCGGGGTCGACCCAGGACACGCTGGAGGGACTACATCTCTCGGCTGGTCTGGGAACGCCTCGGGATTCCCCCGGAAGAGCTGGTGGAAGTGGCGGGGGAGAGGGCTTCCTGGGCTTCCCTGCTGGAGATGCTGCCCCCGCGACCCGGACCCGGATAAGCGGAGGACAACGAGACGAGAGGCTTCTGCACAAATCTAAACCTGTGCAACTTCAACAAGACAGAACAAAGTTATGATTCCTTAAGAGTTTATTGAACATGGTGATACAGGGGATGGGCCAATGCACACAGTATAATACCTACATTTCACAGCCACTCTTGACTCATCAACAAAAAAAATATCTGAAACATTCGGAATGGCTCCATGTTGTCCTCAGGGTACAAGAAACGACAAAAGTGTCCACCCAAAAAGATTAACTGAGGTAAAACTAGCTTTATATAGCAAGGACATTCTCCTCCCACTTATGAATGGGAAACAATATTAACAAAATAATGTGCTAAGTGACATTTTAAAAGGTTATTTCCCATTAAAAGAGATAGATGGGGGGGGGAAACATTTTGGTTGAGTGACATTTAAGGCAAGTATACATTCTGATTTGTCTCTTAATGCGTACAAGGCACCCACTTATAAACATTCACTATGAGGCATTATACGGAAATTGAAAATAAATACAGCACATTGGTGAATGGACATGAATCATTCATTTTCGTTAATCAAACGCTACTGAATGTGCTGCATATGGATAAACACCACCAGCATCACAGGGTTACAGTACACCAATTTCCGCTTCTATATGGGCTTCCTAGTTTTAGGAACGATCTTTAAGATTTTATTGATTACCGTTAAGACTTGAGTAGTTCTGGCGCCTACATATATATCTCAGACCTATAACCCCTCATGGCCTCGGACTGGACCCTCGTGACCCCTCCAACATCCAGGTGACCGGGATCCTTTTGCACCCAGCGTCTGCGGAGCTTCGGCTGCTAAAATCGATTCTTAAAAAACACAGTTCATATTATTTGTTCTCACCTTTTATTACGGCTGTAGTTGTCCGTTTAATTCTTATATAACCTTGATTTCATTCATGCCGACATTTTTTTGTGTATCTATTGTTGCGCAGTTTTCAAAAGTGATACATAAATAAAGATTCTAAAATCAAAGTGGTAAAATAGGCATCGGACGGGATGACTTAGCGATCTTTGGCATCTCTACACGGTCAACAGTCATTGTTTCCTTATTATACCAAATCATCCGTATTTCTTCATTATGTAAATGTATACACTATATTTTATATTTGGATGATCTTATTGCAAATCACTTTAATCAAAAGTCATCACTGTGAAATGATAAAAGCAAAAAGTACACAACGCTTTCAAGGCAGGGTAAAAAAAAGAAGAAGCTATTCCAAAACAATCCTTCCAGTTTGCCCTTGGAATATAGTTCACTGACCACCACTGACCACCATGACCGTCCTGCACCCTGATTGACCAAAACTGTTCAGCCTTAGAGTACACCAGCCATTACAACAAATAGGTACCTACTGAGATTAAGCTTGTGAAAGTCAGCCCCACTCTAGGCAGGACAATGTGCAAGTACAGAAGTCTGATGGATCAAATGACTTTACAAGAATGACACCTACAAATGAGTTGGGTTTGGTGAGTGGAGAATGCAGCTGTGCAAATGTATGTGCATTTGTGTGTGGGTGTACAACTAATGAAAAACGATGAGAAAGACAGATAAAGTCACAGAAAGAATGACTGTGTGTGTGTATTTTGCTACACCAGACTCCCAGGCCAGGACACCACAGTCAGAGTGACTTTATTCTTCTGCAGTTTGAGCATGGGGATGAGCGATGAGTTGTTCATGCCCACCGTGGTGGCTCCGTTCACCGCCACTATCTCATCACCGCACCTGGAGAGAGCCACAGGCCATCAGTAATTCTGGAGTTTTGCGAGTACTGAGAGTGTATAAGATCTTCTAAAACATTATGGTTAACTTACTTGAGGCGTCCGTCGAAGTGAGCAGGTGTACCAGGCACAATGGTTTTGATGAAGAAGGGTTGCTGGCCATGGCTCTCCTCATAGCCTCCGACGATACTGAAGCCCCAGCTCTCATTGTTGGTCTTGAGCAGGACAATGTCCCGGCACCAGTGCATGTTACTGAAATGACAAGGACATAAACAAAGGTAAGTCAAAAAAGAACAGAGTACAGATTAACTGGAGGTGTCTCAGCAGCAGCAATGAGGTGGATGGTGGCTGTACCTAGGTAGGCCCAGCCAGCAGGTCCACAGTGGGGTCCAGTTGAGGTCGTCTTCTCGTGAGCTCTCTACAGAGTCCAGTTCATCCTTGTTGGCAGCATCGCTGTCGTCCTCAGAGTCTTCAGCGATTGTCTGGATGACACGTAGCACCACCTGGGTCTGAGCTGTCTGTGCCTTCAGCACAGATACTGCCTCATTGTAGGTCAGCTGGGTCAGGTCCACACCATTGATGCTCAGCAGAATGTCACCTTGGGCAACACAGACGACATTGTGAATGTGAACATCATTTTAGATTGGAGGATGTTGAACTCAAGACTTTTCTATCAGGTTTGGACTCAATTCAACTATTCATTAGATAAGCACAAGGCAGGAAGGGCCCAGCGGTTCTTTCACCCAGTGAACCCGGTTTGGTGTCCTTGAGCAGGACAATGAATCCCCTCAATGGAAGTGAGCAACATCATTTACCAAAAAAGTTCTTACTGCAGCTGTATCCAATCTATAACAAAAATAAATGTTAAGTTTTAACTTTGAATTGAGTGAATTCACCCAATTTCTTGTATTTATACACTAGAAATTCTTACCATAGAACCTAATTCATATTTAGCTAGCCAGGCCGTGTAACATTACAAACATACTAAGTGAAACGATCCTTAAAACATAGAATCACTGATCAGCAGATGTACCCGTTTTGATGGTGCCATCTCGGTGCAGACAGCCGACAGGCTGCACACTGCTGATGTACACAGGCAGTCGGCTGCGGCAGTCCCTCCCCCCAGCGATGGTGATGCCCAGGGAAAGCCGAGGTTCCTTCTTCAGGCTCACAGTCTTTTCCTGGCTGGAAAAACCACCGGGAGGATCCTAGATGATAAAGAATGACAGATTCAGTACTTCACAACGATGAACATGTTAATCTGGAGAGTTGACACATTACCCATTACCCATTAATCTGGTCTTATTCATGTTTAATACAATGTTAAGTTTTGGGGATGTCCTGCCCATTATCTTAAACCCTCCAGGATCCTTTGACTCAATTGATTCCTCTTGCAAAACCACTCGTAGAAACAAATGTGAAACATTTGAGATGCAGCTGAGAAGTAAATGCAGAGGTAATGTGTGAGGATCAACACTTAGCTCTCGTAGTGGAGAAGATGTGTGGAAAATGACAGCTCGAACCAGCTTCCTTGTTGCTCTCTGGAGTCTGTAAACTATCAGAGGGTGTGCTCGGGGGAGGTAGGGGCTCTTCCTCCCCCAGCAGGGAACCCCCCTCCCCCAGCAAGACGAAAAGACTCTACTCTGCAGGCGAAAGCTAACTGTCACCAGCTTTGATCCTCTGCCACCCAAAGAAACAACCAAAAAACAACAAGCCAGTGGCCCTGTAGCGGCAGAGTGAGCAGCACCCGGGGCCTTTTGATCAGGACAGAGGGAGGCCCCAGAAAAGGGCTTTTATCTCTGCTCACCGAAGCAGGCGTTTGCTCTCAAGGTTTTTCACCTCTAACTGGGGGGTTGCAACTCTCTCTACTGATAGTGTATGGTCAAGCTGAGCGTGACCAGCAAAGGCGCAATGATTACAGTTAGGCTGCGTAAACAAATACACTACTTTAGTAAGATCTAATACAGCCATATTAAAATCAACCCCAAACACACATTAACACGTCAATTACACGTACATTCAACAGGTACAACCACTAACTAGAATTTGTAACAGAGTGCAAAGAGACAAATTGTTAGTTTGGGGCTGGATTTGGGCAGTTTTACCTTCATGTAGGTAGAGCGGCGCCTAAAGTACTGCGGCTCAGGGACCCTCCTTGTTACTCTGCCCTGTGGTCCCTCTCCACTGCTTCCTCCTTCTTCCTGAGTCTCTGCAGGCCTCATTACCACAAAGTTCACCCGCACCTCACTGGCCTTTATGCATACAATCACAGAAACAGAAACATCTATTGGTCAATACTGTTTAGCGGTTAAACAATGAGTTGGAGCTCCTTTAATATGGCCGTGCTGTGACTGCGCTGCTGAGACGTACCTGTATGATCTGGGCGGCGCTCTCAGGGGTCCCGTGCCTCAGGTCGTGTCCGTTGATGGCCAGCACTTTGTCGTTGTTCCTCAGTTTGCCGTCCTTGGCTGCCAGACCCCCAGACAGCAGGTCCAGGATAAAAACCCCGCTCTCGTCCGACTTGCGGATGAGTTTGATGCCTAGTGGTTCGGAGCGCTGGCTCTTCACTAGCGTCACCTGGATGACTGTGCCGGGGTTGTGATTGGAGGTAGCATTGCCATGGAGGCTGTGAGAGGGCTGGGAGGCAGTGGTGGTGGTGGTGGAAGAGGAAGGGTGATGCTCAGGTCGAGGATCCCTGGATTTGAAGCCCTTCTCCTGCATAACGGTGAGCCTGAGCAAGGAACAAGGCCGCTGTAGCACAGCGATGGCGCGGGAGTGGGGGATACATGCCACACTGACGTCATTCACCTAGAAAGATGACACCATGGAGAGAGAAATAACAAGACAGTCAATGCTAAAGCAGCCCTCACCGGCAATGGAGTTGGCAGTCTATATATACAAGTACATACATGCAGGCAGCTATTACTGAGAGCGGCAGCAATGAGAAGAAGGAAAGTTTGATTAGATAATCCTCCTCCAGATTATTATGTTAGAGTCTGCCAAAAAATGGAAGTGTAACTGGATTCTATTAGAACCGCTCCCTCCATTTCTGTTTCTGGTAATCTAACTATTGGCCACTTTCTTGAGCTTACAGCACAGCAATCAAGAACGTATCAAACTATGCTAAGTGCAATATCTGAGGTTTCAAGTTATCTCAAGATTCAATTGTTTTGTTTGCACTACAGGTTTGCCTCCTCCATTTAAAATAAAGGCCTGTCAAAGTGATGTTTGCTTTACAAATCTGAAAGGTCATCACATAAATCAATGCATTGATTCAAGGGTGAGAGAGAGATTGAGTTTCGAGAAATTAGGAATGCAAACTTCACTAGTCCAAAACATATCTCTTTACATCCACCGGCTTTCCAAAGAAGCCAAAAATGGGAGTCTAGTGTTTCAGATCCTGAGGCAGCCAATTGGCTGGGAGGTTTTCGCTTTCCGTTCCAGGTTTGCGATTGGTTGGCTTAGAGGAAGAGGCATATTTTCGAGGGCATTCTAAGACAAGGATGCCAGAGCTGAGGGTGAAACAGTCCTTAAGCTCAGTTTACAGCAGCACCACATTCCAGGACTGCCAGAGGGCAGAAATCCAAGGAGAGAGAGAGATTGTAGGAAGAGAGGAATCCACACCTCATTCAAATCCTTTCTAAAGTCATACTCGGTAGCTCCGTTCTGCTCTATGGAAACCGCAAGAGTCCTTTGTTTACATTTGGTTCCACAATGGTTCACTACAAATAAAAGACCATCCCACAGTTACTGAGTAAAAAAACAAGAATAACATTGTTCTTGATAAGGGGAATGAAAATGACCTCTATACTGAGAATACGATCAACACCATTACGTCACATTTGTCCTGGTTATAACCAGTACCAAACCCCCTGGTCCCTGGTTCTGCAAAGACCAGAACCTGATTTTTTTGTTTAATAAAGGCTGGACAAGAGCAGATTACACTCCAGTCGGTTTTGGGTGTGAACCTTGACCCTCTGGAAGAGAAAGGGCTGAGTGAATCAGTGACAGCAACCAGTAAAAGTTGCTTGCAGTGACAATGTTTCATGAGGCGTTCGTGCCGGCGGTGCTCAGCCACGCCTGCTGCCATGGAGCTGAAACTTGTTTATCCTGAATATCTACTTTCCCAGTCAGCACTAACAAGTGCAATGTTTACACTATTATATAGATCCTGAGATCTACACAGGATGAAGGTGTTTATGGAAAAATACATTGAACTGAACTGTGTCAAACTATGTCCACCGAATACTTTTGATTTCCCGTGCTGATTTACAGTCAAGACAAAGGAGAAATGAATACTTGACACTGCAGGCTGCTTTATCCCGACACCCTTCTCACTAGCGCAACGAGTCTCTCTCACCTCTAAGATATGGTCCCCTGGGGCCAGCCTGCCATCACGAGATGCCGGTGAGTCACGGACAATCTCCTGGATGACTATGTTCCCCAGCGGTGTGTCCTTCCCCCCCACGATGCGCAGGCCCAGCTCCTGCTCCGGCTCCTCTCTGAACAGATCCACCACGTTGGCCTCGGCCACCAGACTGGACCGCAGGGGGGTGTTGTCTGGAGGGAGGGGGGACAGACGAGCATGTGGAATACGTATTGCTGCATTTCCAAATGATAAAACAGATAATAAGCACATCTGTGACCACACAACTTAATATTTAGATATCTAACAGAAAATCTCCAATCGTACGAATACTGGAAGAAAAAGAACATTTAGTAATTAATATTATTTCGTTCCAATTGATCAAAGAGATTTATGGTGTCCTCTTATTCGCTCTAAAATCAATGTAAAGCAGGCCTCATGTTTTATAGCTCCATTATCACTAATCAATTAAAAGGAGAGGTGTAAACATCACGGCACAACAAACTGTGAGCCAGATTAACATTACAAACACCCAATACATTATACAAGCAACCCATAGCAGCTAGACAGTGGCAGGAGAGATGAGGCAGAGAAGGATGGTATCGGTCATGATCTGGACCTGGCAACCATCACAAGAACAGAGCAGAGCCACAGACCCTCTGCAGCATTAGATTTGATTAGCGTGTACACAGGCCATCCGAGTATTTACAGGATACAGCTAACTTGCTACCAGTGTCTTTGTGATCCTACATTACAAAGGCATTCGTTCTTTTGACAGCAGAGACAGCCAAATATGAATAAACTGACACGCTGTCCTCAGTCATTGTCTGTCCATCAGCAATCGACAAATACACGGTTTACATGGAAATCTATGAGTACTCTGGTAGCATGTTTTTCCTGTTGCTCCATATGTCTGTGTACATCTTAAAGGCAGGGTAGGTAAGTTTGAACAATAACAGAGTTCAGAAAAATAAGCCCCTCCCTCCAAAGCCCCTCCCCCGAAACACGAACATGCACACGTAGACAGGCAGGTAGTTCGTCCGATCATTGCATTCGGACCGAATGCAATGATCAGACGTAGTTTTTCCGGTCTTGCGCCCGCTAGAGACATCGGATATCTTATATAATTGATCGCTATCAGGATGTGATAGTGTCTCTGAACAAAATGACCTACCCTGCCTTTAAGAGCAGACAGCAATGTATTGTTTCTGATAGTGGAAACACTATGGATCAGGACCGGCTTCTCAGGTCTCACCAGTTGCATTTTAACTTGTTTTGGTGAACTTTGGCCCATAGTAAGTTGCTTGTAGGGTTTTCTTACTCTTGAATGAGACAGTCTTCCAGTAAAAACATGTGTGAGTTAATACATGTTCTTAAGACTGATGATTCACCAGGGATGGTCTCAAAATCACAACCCTGCGGCTAAAATGATATCAGCATTTCATGTCTGTGTTTACAGAACTCTGCCCACTGGAAGGGATGGGCACCTCAGATCACCACAACCGGGAATCCATTTCCATTCAACCCAGGAGCTTTTATAAACTATGTTCACTTTCTTGTTTGTATGACAATTCTCCTAGTTATAATGCAGCTACTCGGCAAGTGATGATTCTATGTAATTCACTTACTGTGCCGTGTTTAACAAAACACCAAGCCTTCAAATTGACTCACTGAATGTATTTTAAATAGGGGGTGTTTGGATGATAAAACGACTCCATAACGAACTGACTCCATACCCTCTTCGCTCTCCTCATAGGCGGGATTAATCAGCCCAGGCTCGCCCTGGTCTCGGACGGGGATCCGGGACAGCGTTGGCATATGCTTAGCATCGCCGGATGACTCCCCATCATTCTTACGTCCCTTTAACTCATTCCAAGAAGGCCTCTTCCTCCTCTCTGCTTCCTCCCGCAGCCTTTTAAAAACAGGACATCTGAGGACAGAAAGAAAAAGACAGCGAAAACCGGTGAAAATAATGAAGAAATCCAAAACCCATAACAAATACCAGCCAGTGATTTGGTTTCCATGAGCAACAACGTAGGTGAATTCATTTTATCATTTGTTTCTGTGACGAAATGAGACGGGGAGGTTGTCAAACTTTTTTTTGAGGCTACCCAGGAGAGCAGGGGATCGATAAACAGCAATGAAGAGAGGAGGAGACAGTGGAGGTGAAGAGTCTCTGGGAGAAAACGGTGCGTGAGGGAGGCAGAAACAGAGAAAGAGTGAGAGACTGGACTCGCACAGAATTTAGAGGAGAAGCGCTATGCAGATGAACAGACAATTTTACTGCATTGCAGGGTGTCTGAGGCGAGACGGGTCGAGTCAGTCAGCGCTACTACTGCTGTTTGTTCCCCGCGCCTGAACTTTGCCTCCTCATTGTTTGCACTGGGAGGCTGCAGCAGGACCATCTATCACAGCAAACCCTTTACCCACAACCGACTGCGTCATCGCTGGCCGCTAAGATGATAAGCGCCATGTGTGGCCATGTGAAAAACAGGAAGGCTAACCTGCACATGTTTACAGGACAAGTACAAGTTTCTGTGGCTAAAGGGTATCACTGAAGAGAACCCGTGCATTAGCCCTGCTAGCTGTGAGTCATACCGTTCCAAACACAGGAAACACATGGCTCAAGCAGACATGTAGAAGAGGAGCAAACAACTCTGATGGTAGTCATTTGACATTCCAAAGCAGACGTCAGCGTTCTTTGGTAAGAACTTAACAACCTTCAGATCTTGTTCACCTTCAGGTACACAAATGCCTCTTTCCCTTTTTTTCCACTGCTGCTTTGGAGTACGAATCTTAACGTATAAAAGTACATGGTTGGTTTGGAGTACAAAACCGACCCATTTCTTTTACTAAACAATATAGGCCACTAGTTTGAAGTCACTGGACAAAAAGGATCATTTGTCTTTATATGCGAAAAGGGCAATAAAGTTATTGCAAAAAAATGACACACATGGCTCTTCATATCAGATTTGAGCAATTAGCCAATACCAGTAGTCTATTTTAGCTGGTAGTGGCCCAATATCCACTACTATCAGCCTACCAGCATGACTATCCCCGTTTCCCATCCAGTAGTGTCCTACCTGTTTTGCAGATGAGGCTGAAGTTCGCAGCGCTGCATCTGCTGCTGGCACTCAGCATGGTGAGGACAGAGAACGCTCAGCTTGTCCAGCAGGTTCCTGACCAGCAGGCTGGAGGGACGGCACTGGTGCAACTGCAGCCGCTGGCGGTCCACGGGGCAGAAGTCCTGCTCTTTCAAGAAACTGCTCAGACAATGAAAGCAATAGGTGTGGCCACAAGGGGTGTCCATAGGCCTGAGCAAGGGCTGCAGGCAAATGTGGCACACCAGCTCATCGTCCACCTCATCCTGGTACTCGTACAGGTGGCTGTCCTGGCAGTCGTGTTGCTGGCCACACTCCTTACATACCTGCGCCCACGTCAGGCCTCCAGTACAATTACTGCTGGGAACCTTGGCCTCCGTCATGGCCGTTTGGCTGAGGGACCTCAGACAAAACGTCTTCTGCTGCACAGGAAGAGTCCGTTTCTACACCGCCACTTATCTCCTTGGAAACGGTCTACTTTATTTCAATAGGTCTGTGTGAGCATATCCCAAATTAGATCCGTTCCAATGACGAAGGTGAAAAAAGTATCCACTGTCCATCCCGTTATCTCTGTGTCCTTTTGGTTTTCTGTTGAGAGAAACACAATAAGGTTTACTGCTAAAGTTGGACTGTTCCTACTCATACCGGCCAGCTCCACAGGAAATGACACAAATCCACAGAGCAGCAATATGGCAGCAAGCTGCAGCTGTTTCCTCTCAGCTAGTTTCCTGAGGGACAAAGGGAATTCTCATCTCAGCTAAATGTCACTGTGCACTTTATTAAAAGGGCTAAACTCCATGAAAAGAGAACAAGGACCAAAGTCAAACCCCTACTAATGGGAAAGAACAAAGCATGGTACTACACCAGAATAAGAACTTTGAATGAACTGGGCAGAATGCAATCCCCATTACTAATGACCCCCATGCGCCCAATCAGCAGCAGTCTGCATCCCTCTGTGGCGCCTAATCTCCTCTAATTCGCTCTCCCTCTCATTCTTGAGGGAAACTTTTGCCCACTTTAATCAGTCCGACCTGACATTTCATAAATTCAGTCTAATCGGATCTCACAAACAAAAACATGAAACAAATACTACATAAAGAAGCACAATTCCATCACAAACAGACAGAGGAGTAACACCTTTAAACTTAAATCACAATATGAAAACAGTACCTCAATGCAAGCACTGCCTCGCATTCCCTGGTCAGCCCAGCCCAGACTTCAGGTATAAAATGATTGTTTTACCTTTCTCGTCATTAGCTTTGAGCTACTCACCCGAGATGATATCTGTGTTGTCAAGCGTCCGGTAGCCACTGCATGCAAACACAAGCCTCTAACCTAGCAGCTGTGCTGGCTGCCTGAAGCCTGAATGAAACCAGAGCCTTGCTCCCCAGCACACCATCAGTATGAGTGTGAGAGAGAGTGAGTGAGAGAGACGGAGAGAG
>CABFOS010061042.1:3222-13558 GCA_900660315.1 Diretmoides pauciradiatus | reverse complement strand
GCTTCTGTGGTTTTAGACAACCAGTGTGTGTGTGTGTGAGTGCATACTATATTTATCTCATCATGGTTCAGCAGAAGGGCCCCTGTCTTCAGGCTAGTCCAGTTGGAAGGCTGTCTGTGGTCGAAGTGTGTGTGTGTGAGTGTGTGTGAGAGAGAGTGAGAGAGAGATACACTGCAACAGTGTCACTCCTTACTCTATTGTATTTGAATTAAATACTGTACACCATCCCATTGGAGGTGCTGTCAAGCATCCACATGCTCCTGTGATTATGACAAAGCAGTGTGGAAATTAAAAAAAATAAATTGGCCAACCATTGGAATAGATATTGAAAATGTAACTGAGATTCAGGAAATACACAGGACGACTCGAATTGTAAAATATTTTAGCCCAAACTACACCAAATCTGTACATTAGTCATGAGCATTTAGCTCAGTAGCAGCAGCTCTACTGACAGCTCAACTGGGCTAGGCTTGTCTGGGTCAACTCTCCCTACTCCTCTGCACCAGACTCAGCTCCATTAGCTGGGATAGACGCTCCACACTGGCTGGGTCAGGGCCACCACAGGACCAGAGGCAAAAAAAAACACATTACTAGTTCACTGGTGAAACCTTTACCAGCGGGAGCTCTTAGAATGTGTCACGTAACCTCTCTAATGTGATGTAAAAGCTCAATAACCTTTTACCTTTTCAACCTGGGAGACAAATAACATTGGCATACACTCCTCCTTGAACCTTCCTGGCTAGTGAAAATATCTATTACCTCTTTTTTCAAGCAAGGGCCTTCAGGAGATGAGATCATGCCCTAATTTGGGTCCGTAGAAGCCAGGTCAGGTTCTTCATTAACTCTAAGCATGACTATACTGGACAGTGAATGTTTTTGAGCTGTATTTGAATTGACATTTTTGGTAAAGTACTGTATCTTCTGGGTGGAGAAAGGCTGAAACCGTGAGTTTCATTACTCTTTACAGATTTGGGGCATTAGCTCGTCAAATCTAGTTGACTACCATCTCTTTATACAGTAATTGGTCCCAATACAAATTCTACATGAACAATTAACAAATAAAACACTTTTTGTAAAATTACAAAAGGAAGATTACCAACCCTTGGTTGTCAATTCATTACAATAACAGCTTATCTTCATGTAAGCTTAATACCAAAACCTACTGTTTTTCAATGTTTTTCTATCCCGGATTCAGCATGTCACCCTATGGCTTAATTTACCAAAACTGTCTAATCTGGGATGAGCCGGCAGGATAGGCTGAACTAAGTCCTCCAGCTGACTGACCCGAGCTCTCCTTGTCCCTCTGCCCCCATTCCAGCTCCTCAAGCCGGGACAGACACTCTAGACTGGCTGGGTCAGGGCCACCACAGCACCTCAGGCAAACAATGATAGTTCACTGGGAGGACACAGCAGCTCTTCACTTATGAGGATAGACATCCGCAGGGGGTCCTGTTGATTCAGCTGGACCAAGGTGCAGATCATCGAATCTGAAGCCAGAACTCCTTCACTCTCTTCTCTTACCTGCCATTGTCCACTGGGCACGACTTAATCTTAGAATGGGATTAAATCGTTTTAATGAGGAATTTGCTTTTTGTAGACTTGATTATATTCTCTTTTCTGCCTTGTGGAGATATGGATATATGGTATTATGCACTCTCGTTCAAAACACAACAAAGAGTCAAAGGACTCCCAACAGCACGTCTAAAGTTAACAAGCTGTACTACCGATACAACAGTGAACACCATACTGTGCTCCTCATTATTATATCTAGGGTTTGGAGGTTTTGCCCATGTAATCTAGCATCTTCCTACCCACTTACTTCTCTGCCTGTGCAATATCTGGACTCTACCCCTGGAGGTATGCAGGGATATGATCTGTTATTATAGCGGATCAAAGCTCAGCCTAGTTTAATTCACTCTAGCTAGGACCCTTATAATGACAACCCCTGCTGCAACTGCTAGGACACACATGGACTTTAAGACACACACTTCAAGTGAACATCAAAACTCATATGTGCATAATTTATTGATTTGCCAACTATTTGCAAATATCAATAAATATATCTTTGTGTCTTTGTTTCTGTGAGTGTGTGCACAAGTTAGTATGTAAACCTTCTCATCCTCTAACTGTACGTGGATTCCACTCAGTAAAAACATTTTCATTGATATCTGTACTGGTTAGCAGCGTAGCCTCGCCTGGGTTAGCTTCGCTGAGCGGATTACAGCTGACTGTTCTATCATTTGGATGGCTTAAAATCATCCAAAACAAAATCCCAGTGAAATAAGTCAATTCAGGTCAGGCTGGAACCAATTTGACCACCTATTGGTAATACAAAGACCAGAGTAGAGAGGGTGCAGTGCCTCTTGGGTATACAGTAGGTGAGGTAGGTGAGGTACTTTGGAAACTATTATGGCTAAAGTGACTCCTCAAACATGCTAGTATGTCAACATTAAATCAATACCACATTCATTTTGAGACATTTACCGTCAGACTTTGTAGGTTTTAAAGCACAAAACAAAAGGAATAGGGTGCTGTACTTCCAGTGCAAATGGAGTTTCTCGCAATGGTAGATGGTGGAAGATGGTGAAAGGTTGTTGGAAAACATGTTGTGGATGGACTCTTGGTACACAGATCTTGACCAGACTTGGTCTCCATCTTCAGGCCGCCTACACAATTCAAATATCTCACTACAATAACTGTTGGCAGTTACTGTTTATGTTTTTACATCTGGATTACATATCTGTCCTTTACTTAAAGCAGAGTACTGTAGGTTGGACTGCTGTGCAGGACAGAGAAGGAGACGAGGCTGCCAGAGGGTGTGAAGTCAAGGAGCTAATGCAGTGAAGGAACTAATGCAGTGTATGAGAGGGTTATGTGCATCGACAGGCAGTAGAAGCAAGGTGCATGGGAAGTGACAACACCGCTGTAGTGTGTGTACTCTATGTGTGTGTGTGTGTGTAGCGGGTGGCTGATAGGTCCTCCAGGTGTCCTACAACACACACATACACTTGTGCAACCTCCTTTCTCCTTTCTCCATCCCGTTCTTTATATTCAAGGCTATTATGTCAATGTATCTCCCACACCTCATTTTCCTAGCCTGAAAACAACCCTGTTTGTCTGTCTGGAAAGAGAAACAAGACTAGGTCGAAACCTAGTATGTGTCTAGACCGTGTGCGCTCTCCCTCATGCCTCTTGGCACATGGAGAGCTGATTTCTGTTCCTAGGCGCACTTGAATGTATCACAATGTATTACGGCAAAAGTCGACCAATGGTGTAACCCTCCACCACCAAACACTGGAATTTCCTAGCCTGGGTGGTATATTCAACACAGCATGACATCGCCAAATGCCCAAATTTCCAAGGTGCACTTGAATCCGTCTGACGGGTTGCCCGGTTTCAAGGTCCAGCCAAAAAGATTGAGGCAAACCCTCCTTGGCTAGGATAATCTTCCAACTTTCTCTTGACGTTCTTCATGTCAATGTTTATTCGTTGATGTTTTTTGTGAGATTGAGGAGTTGAGTTGCAGGGAAGGATTTAGAGTATTGTCTCTCTTTAAACTGTACACTCTTCATTGTCATGGGTTTCTAATCATGCTACTGAGCCGAACAGGGGGGCTGCATTTAGTCCCTACTAGAAATCAACAGTTGAAGTAAAGTGCACACTTCAAAGTGCAGAGCAGAGAATTAGGATCCAGAATCTCTAGTTGTCCCCGGTTTGACATGTTCCCTCTCTGCAGCGTTTCAATTCAGAAGATCAACGGCAAACCAATCACTTTTGTGTGTCTAAAGCTCCAATTTAGATTCAAGAACACTGAACACAAACAGTTTCTCAAATGCTTGCACGTACACACACTATATTCTGACACAAGAGTGCATGGATGCAGATAAGAATAAAGAGGAAGACATGCACACCTACACAGTCCAACACACAAACACAAAACATTCTGACACAAACGCACACATGCATGCACACACATGCACATGTGGATACACAGGAAGACATGTACATGCACACAGTCACACACACACATAAATACACACATGTTTACATATGGGGAAATGGCAGGACAGATGAAAAGCTTTCTGCCTAGAGAGAAGACATCGGTGAAGAAGGAATTATGCTTTTTCCAAGCTCAGGGATTAAAGTCCCATCATGAATATTTAGAGGAGATTTATCCAACACTTCTACCAAAACACTTCTTCATGTAAAACAGGGCGACGGCGGGAGATCAAACACAAAGATTACAGGGCATTTTCAGGAGTTTGGCCGGGTCTCAGGTTGCGGCACATCCTGTCAATATCGACAGAGAATAAAAGACAGAACTGAACATATGAGGTTTGTGTAGGACGCTGTCCACTCTGTAACAGCTGACGGTCCTAAAACATGACCAAACAAATAAATGCCTCTTGAATAAACAGCTGTAGTTTTGTAATGGCCTTCCTTGTGTTATCGTTACCACATTTAGACTGCATGATGTCAAACATTTTCTCCTCCTGTCCGTCCCTGAGCACAGGCTGTACAGTACGTAATAGATTTATAATGTATGAAGCATAATGTGGCCCCGGCAAGAGTTGAAGGCCCTCGGATGTTGCATCTCTGAGGGCGGAAGAACAGCATGTACTGTACTAATGTGGAGATCTACCTCAAGTTTCTACCTCTTCCTCACTCTTTTTCCCTCTCACGGTTATATAGGAGTACAGCTGGCAGGGGTGAGGCTCTGGGGGGAGGGGGCTGGGATGGATGGGTGTGTGTGTGTGTGTACACTCTGAAAAGAACAAGACAATCCCTCCTGTCCCTCTGCCTCGCTTGGAAAAGCACATCTGCGGAAAAGGAGGTGTTATTCAATATATCTTACCTCTTTCTCACTCTACATTTCCAATACTACAACTCTTTAAGTAGGGCAGCCTGCCCGTCGCGCACGCACGCACGCACACACGCACACACGCACTCTGACAGAGCAGAGATTTGATGGGTCAGGTTAATCTCTAGAGGATGCAGTATAGATGGTACAGCCTAAGCAGAGCAACAACTCATCCTCTAGCTACTCTGCTGACAGAGGACTTTTTCACAAGGGCATGTAGTGTTGAAGGGGCTTTAATGCTACAGTTCCTAGGTGTGGTAAGTTGTGAGTTTACATGGGGTTCATGCAATACAGCATAAAGGAAACTGTACAGTAGTAATAGTATATGAGCTTCTTTCGTGCTGCTCTCTCCAGCTCCTTTTAATGTTTAGAAGAATCTGGCATTTGTCAGCTGGAACGTATTTTGTGTTAAAAGCTAGAAAATATGCCGGATATAGATATTTATACCTCTTTAAAGGAGGCAGAATTCCCTTTATTGTCTGTCCTATGTGGGTTTAAGCCGTACTGTGAGGGCAAAACGATTACTGGTTTCTCTCTGCTCCCTTTCGCTAAAAGGAAAGGGTAATAAAAAAATTGTTTTGTAACCAAAGGAACACATTTTCAGAAGTCTGAAAAATATTTTCCTGCAGCGCACGGTAATCTCTAAGCTTTACAACGTACTAAAAACCACCGCTTCCAAAGGTTACAGCCAGAATGACTAAGCTTCTTAGAAGCCACTGAGAAAGGAGAAAGACCATCTGAAAAACGGAAATAATAGAGATCATAATATATAAGGCCAAGAGGGAGAAAAATAGAACAAAAAGAGGAAAAGAAAGCAGCAAATACAGACAAGACAAGAGGTTTAGCTCAGGTGTGTTAGAAAAAAAGAACGAGAAGCCCAAAACCATGTAAGTGTGTGTTATATGGGTTTATTGGCATAAAGTGCAGAAGGACAAACAAACAGGCAAGTCTATAAAAAGGACACTCTAAGAAAAATATCATTTGGACTGGAACAAACATAAAAGAGGCTGAATTTAAGAGCTTGTTCACCCTTTTGTGGCACAAATTTGATATTTTCAAGACAAACAGGGGAAAAAAACACTTTTCTAGTATCAATTTGTGTTGTTTGGGTAACATAGTGGGTAGTAAGTGAGTAGGGAGACCGTCCTTGAACTGGAGGGCCCAGGTTCAAGACACTATGTTGCTGAAGTGTCCTTGAGCAAGGCAATGAATCTGTACCAGCTCCAGAGATGCTGTTCTATAGCTGACAATGACCTCTGGCCTCCCTGTGGAGGAAGGGGGGTGGGGTTCCTGAAGGATCACCAAAGTATCGCAATATTATCATGATTTCCCACTTTAGCTAGAGAAGATCAGATGTTTATGCCACAAAGAGTTAAGAATCAAAAGTTCTGTGCCTGTGCAAATGCAGCCATAGAGAAAGGGAACTGTGTTAATGACCAGAGCGCAAATCTTAAAGTCATACCTTTTTGAAATTTAGTTTCCAAAACAGACTTATTGCTGGCCAATAACTTCATGCAAATAGCATTGTTAAGATGCCGCAGAAACTCACTGAAACCAATGGATGCTTCTTACAAGTTGTAAGCTGATGCACAGTAATACCCAGCGCAAAGCTAACAGGTCATCTTTCAGTAAACTGAAATCTTTGATTGATTCATTGACTGCATTAGATCAATTAAGATACAACATACCAACAAGCACATTAATGAGTAAATAAGCAATCAAGTAATTAAGATTAACATCAGACTAAAAATGCACAGCTAAGCTGAGCTGCTGAGAAACATCTACAGTGGTGGCAACAGCAAATTACCTGTCATTTATTTAACATAGTGGAATTTAACAAAAGACAGCTGAAACATGAGACATCTCTTACATTCTTCACATCAATGATTGCCCACTGAATTTCTGCAGTACTGCATATCTTTGATTCTCTAGCCATTTGATTAGCAATAGACTGGAGAGGTGCAGGTAAAGGTGCAGAACAGAAAGAGTCCAGACAGGTCAGAGGTCAGGAGGGGGGTTGAAGTGTTAAAAAGCATTGGATTAAAACCATTAGTCAGGTTTTGAGTCCTGGGCGGTGGAGTATGTTTATATATGTGTGCATATATGCGTGTGTTTGCCCACTGCGTGTTGAGGGATTAGGCTTGCAGCGTTGGCAATTCAGTTTGAAAGGATTCAGACAGGGCTGGCAATGACAGGGGGACAGGGCTGGCGGTGTCATGGTGTGTGTGTGTGTGTGTGTGTGTGTGTGAGAGTCTGAGGACATGAAGTTATGAACATTGTACTGTCAGCTTCAGAGAGAGAGTGAGTGTGTGACCATTTCTTTGGATTTATTTTGTTCTGTTATTCCTGTGAATATTGTATGTCTGTATAAACCTGCTAATGACTTATGTGAGTTTTAAATTAATTCCTAGTAACATCCACATGCTTTTGCAAGAAAAATATAATGCTAATAAAACCTTTCTGATTGTCATTTTGGAGAGGGAAACAGAAAAAGACATTTTGGCCGATAAAAGGTGTGTGGGGAGAAGTGACGTCTAACCACTGTGTGTCAGAGAAGCACTGTTTGTCCAGCTAACTGAATCACTGTGTGCTAACGCTTTATTTGGAGGAACAGCATGTGCTAAAGTCTGGATGGCATGGCATTTTGAGTCGGTGTGTGTGTGTGTGTGTGTTTTGTCATGAGTGGAAGTAATGTGATCTCTCATCTTCAACCTCACACTTTCTCCTTCATACTGGATCAAGGGAGTCATGGATGGGAGGAGAGTGAGCTTAGATTCATAGATTCGTGTGTGTGTGTGTGTGTGTGTGTGTGTGCACAGGGAGAGGGAAGAGGTGCAGAGAAGCGGAAGCACAGCTGATTGACAGTCGGCATGGCGATGGAGGCGGGTTCTAGTCCTCTGAAGCATGGGGATTGGGAGAGGAGGAAAGAGGAGTGGGGAGGAGAGGAAGAGAAGGGTGGAGAGTAGAGAAGAGAGCAGTGTCATGTGGACAGGAAAAAGAAAAAGAGCATAGAAGAGAAACATGAGTACATCAACAAAAGAAGGTGTGTTAGGGAAGAGAGAGACAGATGGAAAGAGGGGGGGGAGATGGGCGGGAGATAGGTGGAGACATAAAGAGAGAGCAAGAAAGAGGATAGAAGTTGGGATACAAAGGAAAGTATTGTGATTCAGTGTGAGAAAGGAAAAAAAGGGTGGATGGAGGGGATAAAGGGAGGAAGAGGAAGAGAGCAGATTAGTAAAGCTGTTACAAAAACCACTACAACACATCTATCAACTATCAATGTCTGGGCAAAACACTGCTGGAATACATTTCAAATACTTGACATGAGAAGCGCTTGATTCATCTCACCCTGAAGGTGTCTGGTTTTAAGGTTGTCTGGTGAGATAAAACAAGCGCACCTTGGACAGGCCAAATATTTGAAAATATGTTCTATCACTACATACTTGGTGGCATGCATGGGAAGGTATCATGCAGCATCTCAAAACGCGCACTCTCTCTCTCTCTCTCACACACACACACACATCTGCATTAGTTCTGTCAGGATTCAGCTTACGTTCTCAATTCTCTGACCCAGTTACTACTTATACTGCCTGCGTCCTCTCTGGGGTCTCGTGGAATAACTATGATGAATGGATCCAACGCACCTAGACAAGGCCAGATGCTCCGTCTACTAAAGCAGACCCTAACAGCACTATCCCAGTCTAGTCCACTACAAAGCACATATTATATATACACGCACACAGGCCTTACATTGTTCTCTTCCATTTTTCCTGGACTCATTACTGCCACACTGTAATGTCTTATATAAAATTTGGATAGAGATGTAAAAAGAAAAATGGAGACAAAGGGAGATTCAGAAATGAATCAGCAATTAACACCACTGAAAAAGAGACTATAATTGCAACAGGATAGTTCATAGAAGAACTGATATACAGTTTCTGAGATCCCTGAAGGTTGTACCATGCAATAAAAACTTACAATTCTTACAGTATATGCATCAGTACCATATTGCCAAGTTATGATAGCCTACTGAGTAGGAGGAGTCAAGCAACATCTTAAATAAATGAATGAATTAGTCACACCGGCTATACACACCATTTCCTCCTTCAGAACAGTCATGCACTTTGCACGGCCATGCAGCCAAATTGCCAACAGACGACTGCTTTACACAGACTCCTCCCACTGTTACCAACATACATCCCCACTGTTGCTTTAAATCATCTCAATGGACCACATACATGAGGCAGCCCACAGTGCAAGGCATCTAAATGCCAGCATTACTCTTGGAAACGTTCAGTAACAGTTGGAAAGAGGGTAACACAGGAGGCTGCTATCTGTGGTTTCTAACTATTTTATCAATTGGCATACAGTGGTGAGTGGAGTTACAATTTCATCAGTGGGCAGTTTCATTTCTTAGCAGCCAGAGTGCTTTTAATCTCTCTGGACCACCTACCTAACACTGAGTTGAACCTCCTTTTGCATAATCCATACCTCCGTTGTTTCAAGTCTTAAAAAACATACTTTTTAACCTCTCCTGCCCCTCCCTTTATCTCTCCTCGAAGACTAATTTATTCATTTAAACAATAAGAGAAATGAATAAGCTTTCACCTGACATACCAGACTCAGATTTATATATAACTAGATATATAACTAGAGTTGCTTTTTCAAACTCTGCTGCAATCTTTTTGCAACTGGTCCGTGCTGGCACCGTGCCATGCTGAGCGCGCACTGCCAAGATAATGCCAGCATGCTTGATGGCCAAAGCCTTCCGCTATCAAAGAACTCGACACAGGCGTGCCAAGGAAGTACATGCACGTATTTGGGCTGTGGTCAATTCACTTTCAACACAGGAAGCGGGCTTTGATTACAGTTCAAAACCTATCAAACATGTCCCTTTTATTCTATTTTTTAGATAGATTGCCGAGTTTTATGTCAGTCACTAATAGGCTCTAGATCTCTCTGGCCTGATCTTTCTCTCTCTCTCACACACACTTTAGTAAAGTGCACGCACGATTTAGCGCTGGCGACACCGTTCCCCTGCCCAATGGCATCACCGTACCGCTTCTGAAGTGGATCTCCGGCCAGCACTGAAATGCAGATGGGGAATGGTATCGCCAGCGCTGAAGCGTGCATGCGCTTTACTAAAGCGCATGCTTATATGGGCCTTTCCCCTCCATTCTTCCATTCTGATTCTGTTTTGAACTGTTTTCATTTTTTGCCACAGGGCGCTGTGTTTTTTTCGGCAGTCCCTGCAGTCCCCACCACCGCAGCCTAAATGCACTACTCCCCATTCCCCCATCGGGGAAGTTTGCGTTTTCACCGCAACGCCTAATTTGGTGTGAATACGGCCTTAGCCCTCCATGTTGTCTGGCAGGCCGAGATCAAGCATACACCACAAGACTGCAGATTTGGTGATCTTCAGAGAGTCAAGTATAGAGAACTAAGAAGTGCAGTATAGGTCAGATTGGTGCTGGC
>CABFOS010061016.1:5518-19909 GCA_900660315.1 Diretmoides pauciradiatus | reverse complement strand
TCTGGAGAGCACGACCTCAGCTCTGGCCTATTTCCAATCTGGAAAGGTATACAATTTGCACCCAAACCTCCGTGACCATTGGACAATAATCTTTTGAGGATATTTCGGAACATTCTGGATAATTCAGCGTGTTCAATTTGTATACTTTGTGTGCATTCCCTCTCTGTTTAGGTTGATTCAGAGCTAGCTCCCCTCAGAGGAGTGTTTCAGAGCTACACCGGCAGCAGCCAGGACCCTGCCTCTAGTGCTGTGGATGCAATACAAGAACAGGTGTGTGTGTGTGTGTGTGTGTGTGTGTGTGTGTGCACGCCTTAAATTTTCTCTCAGAACCATTTGACCAAATGTATAAGAACTGCTTTGCACTTCATTCAAGCAACAATATCACTCATAATGTCCCACGTACTGTGCTCGCTGTGCGCGCACATGTGCATACACACAACTGTGCAATATCTGTAAAAAAAAAATGCTATCAAAAAGTGAAAGTGTTTATTCTTCCCAGTGAAAGTGATATATTCAATAACATACTGTAGTGAGCAAATGCAAGTAGAAGAGTGAACAAAAACTAAACTGAAGGTCTTGCCCACAAAATTCTGAGATGTTGGTATTGATCCGGTGTTTTCATCCCTGTTAGTTGCAGTGCTGCGGTATCCATGAGTACAGGGACTGGCTGGACACACCCTGGTTTAACCGTAGTGGAGGACACAGCGTTCCTCACAGCTGCTGCAACTCCACCTTCCAGTCCTGCAACGGGACCCTGCCATGGGAACTATACCCACAGGTAGAAATAGACACACAGAGACAGATACAGATAAACAAGACACAGACACACATGCACACACACACACTCCTGCATAAATGTCTTGACTGACTTTACACCGTCCATCTCTCTCTCTTTCTCTTTACCTATCTTTTTCAATCTCTCTCTTTCAGGGCTGCCAGGTGAAGCTGGAGGAGGCTTTATTGTTTGTGCTGAGTCTCATCATCTGGTCCTGTCTGCCAGTGGTGTTTGTGGAGGTAGGAAACATTACAGTACATAGACCCCATCAAAAAACAAAAAAAAACAGATTGTTTCCTCTTATCATCAAAATACCTCACCTGTGCGCCAATGTCACCAAATATGAATGAATGAGTGAAATTAAATGAACATAATGAAATGAGTAAATGAAATGACAAGGACGAGCAAGCTTAGCTCGACTTTATTGTCACTTTATTGGGGGGGCGGGGGCAGCATACAGCACCCGGGCACCAACTTCAGAGTCCATCACTGCTCAGACAATGTTCTTCTGCATGTTTTTAGTGGGGGTTCTTACCGATGTTATATGGGTATTGATATCAGAAACCCTGTGGGAGCACGGGGAGAACATGCAAACTCCACACAGACGAGATAGGCACTGAAGGCTTGGGCTCCAGCGCCAACAGCCCCGAGGCGGGAATCGAACCCGGGACCTTCTAGCTGTGAGGCGGCAGTGCAAGCGTTGCACCACCATGCCCTGCTCAGCTTAGTTTGTAGTACCTGCACATAGTTTACAATTGACAATCGTTTTTCTTCTTGTTAAACGTGTCCTTTAGGTATGATGAAAACACAGTTGCTGCACGTCGTCCCCTCTCTCTCTTTCCCCACATTTCCTGTCCAATAAAAGGAAAAATCCTCTCCAAAAATAACTTTAATGTTACATGAAGTGGTAATAACAATGGTAATGTTGTAACGATTTATTTCTCTGATTGAAATCGAAGTAATAAGTAATAACAACAACAGAAAGTAATAACAGTAATGTGTTACCGCCCATCACTGGTGGGAACTATCAAAGAGCATTTTAGCTCCGGTAGAATCATTTTTTACCTAATTTTGTCGACTTTTGTCAACTTTGTCGATTACAGTAAAACTAAACGATTCTTCAAATTTGCTTTTGCTGAAGAGACAGAACTCCTGTATGCACCACCGAACCTCATGCTTAGAACCATTGCAGTACATAATACAATACATAATACTTCTCATACAAATCCATGTTGCATCTCAGTTAAAGTAGTTACACGCTATACTTTGGCACCCTGATACAAAAATTCTTGTTACACTTCTGTAAAGTTGAAAAAGTTAATATGGGGTGTTCATTCATTTGAATTCTTCTTATCTTTCTCTCCTTCTTCTTCTCATGCAGATGGTTGGGTTAGTGGCGGTGGCCCAGCTGATGAAACACCAACCCTTTGTGGACTATCACATACTGGGCATAAACTAGAGGCACTGATAGATAGACATGTGGTGTAGTATGTACAGATACACAGAGACCATTTTTGTTTATGTGTGCATCTACCTATTATTGTTATTATTATTATTTGGATGGTGGGGTCACAGTAGACAATGCCTAGTTCACCATCACTCCCTCGTGGGCTCACAGCTTCACACCATACTACAATATCATGACCCTGAATTGTAAAGTTAACAAAGATGTTTGATGTGATGAAACACTATTGATTAAACAACATCCTCCTCTTTTTTTGTTTTGTTTCATCATTTGACCACTTCAAGTAAATAATTGATTGTATTTCATTCCGATGTTTTGCCTCTCTGACCTAATTGCTTTTGATCAATACCTGTATAAAGCTATCTCAAAGATTCAAATAGATATCAGGCGTGCTTGTGTACTGTAGTGCAGACCAGTGGTTCTCAACCTGGGGGTCACGACCCCCGAGGGGTCCCGAGATCATTTGAAGGGGTCGCAAGATGTTGGTTGGGTTATTATTTTTATTATATATATATGGTAAGTGAATACTTTTGCATGTGATGATGTTATCAGCATAGTTGATCAGCAAACAGAAGTAAACGCTTCATTGAGTAAGTGTTGTTTACTTTTCTCAGAACAGTCGGTAGGGAGAAACATGGATGTAAAATGAAATTTATTTCAGCTTTTGTCTATTGTCTATTTTCATTTTATAACATAAATGTTGCCTATTAAAACTGGGTATTGATATCAGTATTATGTTGCCATTATTGCTCATTTACAACGTTTAGTTCTGCGTTCATTCTTAAAATTCGGCACTGATCCCTCAATTTAGGGGTCAAGGTTAATGTGTTACATTGGAGGAGGGGTCGTGAGTTTCGTTATACATGTTTGGGGGGTCGCGGTCTGAAAAGCTTGAGAACCACTGGTGTAAATAGACCACTCTTCTTCACTCTTCTTCGCTCCTCAGCTTTCTGCAGAGGCGCGGCAGAGCGCAAGTGGGCGTGGTGTTTTTCCATCACGTAGTTCCTCGGCTGCTTGATCACGAGAGGGGGACTCGCTCTGAAGTGAACGTCGGAAACCGGCCGCTGAGAACAAACAAGATACAAGAAGAGAAGAAACAACAACAAACCCCCCAAAAAGCTGGTGAGAACCGCGACGCACGCAACGGTCGCTAGAAGCGTCGTAACAATACATTTCAATATCAGTTGGCTGTATCAAAGCCGAGCGTCTGCCATGCTTCTTTTGAGGCCCTTTTAGGAGTTGGCTAGGCGGGTTAGCTTAGCCTAGCTAGCTTAACATAGCTAGCGTTAGCCTAGCTAGCTTAGCATAGCTAGCGTTAGCCTAGCTAGCTTAGCATAGCTAGCGTTAGCCTAGCTTGCTTAGCATAGCTAGCGTTAGCATAGCTAGCGTTAGCCACCGGGCCTGTAGCAGGCCGCTGGGGTTTAGGCGTGTGGGAGAGATCGCGTTGATTAGACGCTGCTCTCCAAAATGGGGGCACGGTGCATTACGGTAGCTAGCCCGGCGAGAAGCACGTTACTGTTTAAGCGTTTTAGGTGATTGTCTATGTGTCTACTTTTAGATTTCTATATCCTGTTGATGTGTTTACTACTATACGCCAACGTTGTAATCTGAGGTGGAGTATTCATAACGTTGGCCGGCTAGTTTAGGCTTTGTAGGCCCCAAATGCTGCTTTCAAGTGCTTACTTCCGATTTGGGAACAATACCTAAAGTCGTTACTCGTAAATGTGACTTGCGCATTCGTGTGCTTTTATAATAACAAAAAGTGCCATGTAGCGAAAGTAGTTTTATGTGACTGTTGTTTCAGTGTAGGAGTAAAGCAGTGCACAGCTACTACTAAAGTGCTTATCATGCATGTCATTTTTGATTTAATTATTATTTAAAAAAGGGGACAACAGAGTCAGAGTGAAACTAGAAAACACAATTGCACTTATTTGACTAGAATATCAGACAATAATATACAATAATACATAACATATTTGTCATCTATTGTTGTTTACACGTTTTTTGTATGGTCCCCCTCCCTGGAAACGCCGCTTCTCAGCAACCAAGCTAAGATGGTTTTAAGTCAGATTAGCTAGCTAGGAAGTCCACACCCCCTGGAAATGTTGGGTTTAACAGTGCTACAAGTCCCATTGAGTAGAGATGAATGACACATTTGAGACGTTTGATTTAAAATGTTTGTCTTGCTGACTGTTGATCACTATGCATTTTGATAATAATGCGTAATATTGAATATTGTACCTGAAAAAACAAGTTGGCTAGTTTAAATTTTCATTGATAAATTGTTTGCTTTTGTTTTATCCACATCCAGCCTCAGGAGCAGTGAAGTGTCTTCATGGCAGTTCGGAGAGGGCACATTAGGTACTTGAAAGTGAGTATGAGAGCCCATTTCCATTGAACCGTATTAACAGTGTTATCACCTTAGATGAATATGTATTTGATGAGGTATTTGGGGTATAAAGACTGAAATGGTTGGCCCAGCTGGTCCTAATCATTTATTCTTACCCCAAAGTAGAGAAGGCAATGAGGGGAATCAGTCCCCCCTCACCACAAAACACACACACTCTTGCTCCCACCAATGTTACCCATGTTTACTAGTTTAATACAGGAGTCTCATTCATCCTCCCAGTCCATCTGTCTTACCCCACCAGAATACCCAATTGCAACCCTTCTCCTGCATGAATGGACCTCTGTCAGGTTGACCACAGGACTAGCGCCCTATTCAGGCCTGATCCCATTTTCAGCCACTAGCAACTGTGTCCACTAGGACACACTCTGCTGAACAGACAGGGGAAGTGACTAAGGAAGACTATTGTGAAGAGAAGCTCCATGCTTGTTGTGGGTAGTTGAAACTGTTCATTGAACAAATCTGAGGCCCTTTCACAACAGTACATTTGCAGAGTAGACCAGAGCCTGACATGTGACAAGGTAATCTTGTGGATGAAGGCATTCTCCTTTCCCTCAACATTCTACACAAATATCTTGTGTGTAGCGTTTATATTGTGTGACACATTAGTTTCAGATTGGCCTTATTAAAATCCCTTATGTAAATCATTACTGTGAGATTAATGTTCAGCTTAAAATTAGCCATAGGCTTGTATAATAACATTAGGCTACCACTACATGGTCTCATACCATTTAAATGTTTAACCTTGCTTTTCTGTAGCATTATGTTGAAAATATTGCACTGCCTGAATGGACTCAAATCAGTCAAGAAGACAGATTCAGACTGGAGACTGAGATTCACATGTGCTTAATAGAGTAGAATATTGACCACAATCCCACACCTTTGCCCTTTGAAAGGCTGGATTTAATATTTCTTGGTTTAAAGGGGACCATTTTATTAAATGGTTGCATTTCACCTCACAGGAACATGCCTGTCGGTTTTTGCCCCTCTACTCTAGTTTCCACACTTATCCCTGTCTGTCAGTGATGTAAATGGGTTAGCTGAGGTGGCTGGATAGTGGGTACAGGCAAGGTCACTGAAGCATGGGGAGTGTAGGAAGGCTAAGGGGTTCAGATTGTTAACTTGATTTTCAGTTTGTGTTGCAGGCCACTTTGGAGTCACATGGACGATATTGGAGAGTTAGAATAGTTAGTTATGTTTTAAAATTACTGTTCTTTTTCAGTCAGCCTATATCTCGTTTAGTTTCCTTCATAGATTGGAGTTGATGGTGAGTGACACTCTTTCGGGATGTTATCATAGGTCGGTGTATATATCCTGAATATCCAAAAGACTGTTTACTGTGTCGGTGTATATATCCGGAATATCCAAAAGACTGTTTACTGTGCACTAACAGTGTTTTCCCCTTCACCCGGCCAACCTGCAGGAGGTGTATGACATGTCAAACGGTTATGAAGACCACATGGGAGGGGATGAGGGGAAGGATTCAAAGACCAACCTGATAGTGAACTACCTGCCTCAGAGCATGACACAGGACGAGCTGCGAAGCCTGTTCAGTAGCATCGGAGAGGTGGAGTCCGCCAAGCTCATTCGAGACAAAGTCGCAGGTATGTTACTCCATATCCCACAATGCATTCTGGAATATTAACACCTTTTGACGGACAGATCAGCCTGTCGCTCAGATGCACAAGATTAGTTTTGAATTGCAAGGGATTCATATTACAGAACATGGCAATACAGTTGGTGTGAACAACTTCTGAAAATATTGATGTTAGGTCAGTTTTATAACCTGTTGAATTTGATTCCTGATTTCTCGTTGGTGGCTCAGGTTTGGCATTTTCAGTAGTCATTTTCATATGACTTACTTACCTATAGTCCAAGATGAAGGATATATACAAGACAGCTGTTGCTGGCTCATGTGTCCTCAATGTTTTTATTATGTAGTCTTTATTTGAGAGATATCCCAAATTTAATTTGGGATATATTTTGGAAATTGATTTTCCTTATTGAGTTAAAGTTATTGGTTTCAAACTCTTTACCACCTTCACCACCATAGACTTGTTTTGTTTATTCCAGCCAAACCAATCCTGTTCAATTGAAATCAATTTATTTGTTTCTTTGTTTGTTCCAACTAGCATGCAATGTTTAGATTTGGTTTTGTTTCAATATTTATTTGTTCAGTATGCAGATTTTTTTTGAACTATACAACGTTTTTTGTTTTATTTTATTGTTTTCCTTTTTTTTTCTCTAGGCCACAGTTTAGGGTACGGATTTGTTAACTATCTTAACCCTAGTGATGCAGACAGAGCTATCAATACACTGAATGGACTAAGGCTACAGTCTAAAACTATCAAGGTAACGTGCAATAAGGTGTTCTACAATTCTCAACCCAAAGATGTCATGTCATATAACTCTCCTGTGGCTCCTGTGCTGTCCGCTACCTAGCTAGTACATGTCAGCCCAAGAAAATGGTACTGTTTTGATAGTTCACTTACTGCCCTACCTGACACTTTACATGTCTATTGAGTTTTACTTTCATTTTATCTTTTCATTTGATCAGTTTTATCTGATTCATTATAAAGTGTTTCATTCCTACAGATTACTTTTCTTCAATTTCTTACATTTTTTTGTTGCTATGATTTTCTTGTATAGTTTGCGCACTCATTTCACACAGACCATAGATCAGCTCAATTGGGTTGCATTTTATTTAGAAGTAAAACAATAACAGATATATCATTTGAATCAGTTTTATTTACATGACTTTTGCAGAGGCTATATGTGAGTGCATCTTTTAAATACTTAGACATGGCTTGCTATTCAGACATTCTGGATAACCATCTTAATTGTCATGCAGTATTAAACGGGACATATGCATAGCGTAAGAAGTGAATGCCAAATATTCCCAAGAGCTACATTTTCAGTGATTTCAGTGCTCATTCATCTTTGCTAATTATTAAGATTGAGAAAGGGCTTTTGTCATTTTGCTTTGTGTTTGCGTATTGGCAGGGGTTTAATGAGCCTTTTGTTGCTTCCTGTTGCTAGGTGTCATACGCACGGCCCAGTTCTGACACAATAAAGGATGCCAACCTGTATATCAGCGGCCTGCCGAAGACCATGACCCAGAAGGATGTGGAGGACATGTTTGCCCGCTATGGACACATCATTAACTCCCGCGTGCTTGTTGACCAGGCTTCAGGTACGACAGGAGAAGGTATAGATATTTATTGTCTTTACTAACAGGTATCACCTTTTCATTTTGAGCATTTTTGTTTTTAAGAGAGACCAGCTCTATTTATGCAGAAATATAGGTCTTCTCAATCACCGACTGCCCTCGCATATCTAGGTCTGTCTCGCGGAGTGGCGTTTATCCGGTTTGACAAGCGAGCAGAGGCAGAAGACGCCATCAAAGACCTGAATGGCCAGAAACCACCTGGAGCCACTGAGCCAATCACAGTGAAATTCGCCGCCAACCCAAATCAGGCAAAGAACACCCAGCTCATCTCCCAGCTCTACCACAACCAGTCTCGGCGCTTCGGAGGGCCCTTACACCACCAAGCACAGCGGTTCAGGTGAGTGAAGTTATGAATCAAAATGACTCGATCGTTCTTTATATAACTGGGGAGGGAAGTACCAGCATACCAAAAGTATGGTCGCTGTACCAGAGGAAGGTACTTAGCAATCTTGTGTTCATGTATTATGTATTTATCTATTTTGAACAAAACTTTCAGTCTGTTCACATACTCCGGTGATGTATCAAAGACATAATACCCAGGAGTGAATTCATTACTAATCATTACTGATTATGTGTACAGCGCTAAGCAGCACCAGCGTACCCATGATCGCAGTATAGAGTTCTGGGCTATTATTGCTTTATTGACACAATTATATGTATTTAGGTTCTCCCCCATGAGTGTGGATCACATGGGTGGCATGGGAGGCGTGGGCGTTCCCGGGAACTCCACCTCTGGCTGGTGTATCTTCATCTACAACCTGGGCCAGGACGCAGACGAGGGCATCCTCTGGCAGATGTTCGGCCCCTTCGGCGCCGTCACCAACGTCAAGGTGATCCGAGACTTCAACACCAACAAGTGCAAGGGCTTTGGCTTCGTTACCATGACGAACTACGAGGAGGCAGCAATGGCCATCGCCAGCCTCAACGGCTACCGGCTCGGAGACAAGATCCTGCAAGTGTCCTTTAAGACCAGCAAGGGCCACAAGTAGGGAGAGCTGGGAGACCGGGAGCAGGAGAGAGAGAGAGAGAGAGTGAGAGAGAGGGAGACTGACAACCACGCCAGGCTTTCGTTGCAGATAGTAGAAATATAAGTTGGCAAAGTTTGGTACAGCAATTTGGTTTTTAGTGTTTTCTCGCGCAATGCAGGTGTTCAAGTCGTCTGCATCTTTGTACTTGTCTAAAAGAAAGTGTCTAGGCATAATTGTCTGTTTCCCCTTTGCTTTATTTCTTTCTTTCCTTTTTTCCTTTATACTCATACTTCAGTCTTGGGGACATTCTAAATATGGTTTTAATTTTGGGGGAGGGCAATCCCAAGATACTCTGACCAATTTCACATTTTGAGAATTTACTGTAAAGCTAAAAAAAACAATTGTCCTTAATGTGCTGCATGTATAATAGTCACTATAGCGACTAGATAAAGGATTCAGACCTGCATATGTTTAGCAAAGTGCTCATACAGGCGCACTAGAAATGCAGAATAAGCATCAAAGGAAAACCCTGCAAACTGCTCTCCGAGTGTCAGGCATTTCAGTTGATGCTTTGTGGTATATAGAAGAGAAAGAACGATATTTAGCAAGGAGGCAGTGGTTGATGTTTCCGTCTGGAAAAGCAGTGCTGTATCCCGGACTCTAGATCCTAATGTAGAAATAGATGCCTTAAATTATCACCTAACAGACAGACTGACCTGCTACGCCACTCATTACGTCTCGAGTCAATCTGAGAGCAAAGCACTTTTAACCAATCTGTTTTAGGCTACTACGAATTATCAGTCTTTTTGGATGTTATCTATGACTTTTTTTCGCTTTCCCTTCCTACTAGATTAAGAGTTTTAAACACGGCAGGCTTAGCTGCTTAGCTCTGGAGGGGAAAATGTTTTTGTTTTTTCTTTCTGTTTTGTAATACGTGTGGGGAGTGTCTCTTAAACGTCGTATCTCAGAAAAGAGTCCTGTTGGAAACGACCCCAGTCGATGAGTAGGGAATAAAGATGGACCAAAGACAGGGAGAGATTTGATTTTATACCCCCAGATGAGTAATCTGAGAAGGTTTTTGAGAAGGTTTCAATTTACACATTTTGAGTTTTTCAAGAGGTACTAAGGCTATATCTAACACTGACTGAGAGCACCAGCACTCTTTGGTTCAGTTGTTTGTTTCTTCTTTTTTTAATTTTTCTTTTTGTTTGAAACTATTCTTTTCCCTTTTCCAGAGGCATAGATTTATATTCGTTAAGTCTAACTTGTTTAACGAGTGCTGATCTCACGTTTATGGAGAAATTAATGGCCTTTGTTAATGATTTCACTTTAGATTTGCTTTCTTTTCTTTTTGTTTTGATTGTTTCACTTTGAACATAAACCATTAAATTTTATTTTGTTTTGCTGCAAGTTTTGTTTGGTTTGTTTATTTTTTGTTATTTACATTCAGATTTGGTTTGGATTTGGTTTAGGTTTGTTTTTTCTAGCGAGTGATGGAAGCTGCAGTACAGATACCATATCCATCGTCTGACATCGTCTTTGACCAGATATCTGTCTATAAGTAGTTTTTAGTGTTTTGATAGGATACACAAGTTAAATAGAGCACCTGCTTGAGAAATTCCCTTCACCTTCTGAAAAAAACAAAAACAGGCTGTGTTGTGCTGTCATGACTGGAAGCCATATTTGGCCGTTAGACACTGGAGATGGGCTTAGGTTAATTGAAGGTTAAGGTACTGTATGGACCAATGACAGTTGAGATGAGATTGTTAAACCTGTACATAAATGGGTATATTGTCCAGGGGTATTTCATGAAACATTTCATAGGTACCCAGATAAGTGATATTTTACAAATCTGTAGGTCTGAGTGATCTTTTGACTAATTTGGCTTATTTAAGATGGGTATTGGTACTCATAGATGTCTTGTAGACACATCAGCCACTGAACAGTTGTGAAGTTAATGTCAAGATCTTTTCTTTTTTTTCCAATCTGGAGTAAATATGCTTGAAATTCTGGACTGGTAAGGGAGGGAGAATCCAAGCAAGCATTCAGGTTAGCTCGCGTGCAACCCGATTTGTTGCATGTCAGCAGTGTTGGATAGTTTAACATGGCAAAATAAGGCGATGTTCACTTTAACATATAGCAGTTTTAGGCCCAAACTCATTGTTCTGATTTTTATTTGAGGGGAATTGTGTTTTTAACAAATGAGGATGTTGAAAGTTTGTTCACTGCTTCACTATCACTCATACACTCTTAACTTTCTCATAATTGCCGTCATCGAAACACCCGTCTCACGATCCTCCATTTCGAAAAGATCAAACATATAATTCTATGTCTTTGGTCTGCTCAACAAAATACTTCGCCTTTTCCTCTGAGAAGGTGATTTAAAACAAAGTGGAATGTCAACATTCATAAATGTTCCTGGTTCTCTTATTAACATGTCAAACCATAGTTTTTTTCCCATAGAGGCCTTGGTCATATGTACCTAATTTATGATATAGCTAAGAGAGACCTGACCAATCACAAATTGAACACAGGAACCATTATTTTTGATATAGCTGAAAGTAGCAAATGACCCCTGGGTGCAGTACCGGCCCACGCACGTGAAGTTAATGTCAATATCTTCTTTTTTAATCTGGCTAACAAACTTTCAAACTGGTTGTTTTTCTAGCAATAACGTCCTCGATTATATACCAACGTGATTGCCCATTTAATCTTTGTGTCCGCTTTTAAAGGAGTATTCTGATTATAAGCTTCAAACGGAGGCCGTAAAAGTACAATTTTAAAAAGATTTGATATTTCACGTCCCTTTGTGTCACAATCTGTAACTGTGCAATATTTGGTGACTCTTGCTCAAAGCAGGTAAGGTGCAAAGAGAAATTTAATTTGATTTAGTCTTGGCATCCTTTTTTTGAAGTTATTTTATACTGACTTTATATGTTGTTGCTTACAGTTTTCTCAGCAAACTGGAGTTGAAGTTGCATGAAACATGGTAGTGTTTTTGTTTTGGGGGAGGGGGGCAGTCAATAATTGTTCTGCCTTAAGTTATATAGGAATGTTGTATTTGACAGCAGAGGAGGCACAAACATAATTTATTTGACAATGTATGCAGTTATACATGTTTTTTGAGTGTTTTAATGATTTATTGATTTTTTTTATTATCCTGGGTTTGAGTGGACACCAAGATGATGTCCATAAACTGTCTTCTAACATTGGATCATTTCAATAAAACATTGAGCCTTTTCAGAGTTGAAGGAGTGTCTTTGCAAGCTCATTTGTTTCCATGCATTAGTCCCAGAGGCCAGATGGGGGAGACATGCCTGCAGACTGACTGTTTCTTCTGTAGTTCAGTGAGTGGTGCTTTTGCAGGTTGCATGCATCCGCCTTTAAATGGACATCTAGTGGTTTGTTGCATCTGCTTATGGAAATCAACAATTTTCAATGAGGAATTGAATTGATATTGATCGGTCCAAAATAGGGTGGAAAACAAATGTATTTTTCCTCAATGTACCTGAATCTAATTTTGAATTGCTTATAATCTTAATACTTTTAACTATATTTCAAAAAAATATCCTACTTAGTACTCTACTACATACAATTCTCTAACCCAAACAATTATCAGCTGGTTGAAAAGGTGTCGTTCTTAAAAAAATGTTAGTTCCTTTTATTTCAGTTTTAGCCAGCCATCTAATGTAAATAATCAGAGAAAACCGTAATCTTGAGAGAATACTGAACATGTCTGAAAAAAGGAGAACCTGCTACTATGAATAAAGATAAAGTAATCAGGACTTTGAATACAACAGATCATATATTTTTTTAAGATTTATTTTTATTTGATAGTGACAGTAGAGATAGGCAGGAAATGCGGGAGAGAGGGGGGGGGGACTTGCAGCAAATGGCCGTGGGCTGGATTCGAACCCGGGCCGCTGCCAGGTGAGCCACCAGGGCGCCCCAATAGATATTAGAAAAACCCAACAGTAATATACATAAATACATTGAATGCACTTTGGATAAAAGCGTCTGCTAACGACTTAATGGACATCGGTATAAAAAACACTTTCACAAAGGGATCAATTTATGTGACTTATGTTCTAGGATTATGATATAAATGCTTTTTTTAAATTCATATCTATTCATAATTCACATTTAATGTAGATTTCATCCACCACAACTTTCAAGTCTTATCAATTTCTATTAATTTCAAGTCTTACAAGTTTGCAAGATTCTCAGCAAGTGTCACAGGACTGAGAACATGTTAAGGCAACTCAAAACCCTGACCGAAAGGTAAACCTAAAAATATACTGCATTATGATGAGAGAGAGAGCAGGCCCACTGTGAATCATCTATTGTTCCTTCATGTGCTGTACATGCCACCGTTGCACCATTATGGTGTCGACAGAATACTGAATGAGTGTCTGTGAGATTCATGTCATGTTTCATGTTATTACGTCCATCTCACAACTACAACTCCACATTCAAGTTATCCAGTAAACACATATATTAATACAGGTTAATCTTTTGTCATGGCACGGGTGAGATAAATTTAAGTCCTTAACACCGAATATCACAATATACTCAAGCTTTGGTCTCATTCAGGTCGTAAACTCATGACTGTTTATGTTTGTGAGTTATGCACTCCAACCAAAGTGGACCTTTAGGGCGGCTGAGTCCTTGTGGATCTGTGTGCTGTAGACGGCAGCGCTCCCTGCTGTCCGTCCAATGAAGGTGTCTCAGACCTGGCACTGGTTGTAGCTGGCCATGGCTTTCTCCATTACATTGTCTCCATCCACCTCAACCACAAAGTCACAGCGGTGGGCCATCAGCGGCGCCTCGGACAGCGCCACGCTCTGATTACCAAAGGAGGTGACTGTGTCTCTCTGTAGGAAAGGTGCCACCCACAATGCAGTTAGTAGTTTCTGGTCATTCTTACTGGGAATATTTGTGTTTGGCTTCTGTTTTGGAGTTACATCAAAGCAAGTGAATCATCAATGCCATAACTTTTACAAATTACATAGATACATGAACATATATGCACACTCTCTCTCTCTGAACAAAGAGAAATCCTCCTCACCCGCTTGGTGGTAGTAGCAGCAGCAGCAGCAGCACTATCAGCGGCCGCCTTTTCAAAGTCTTTCTTGCATAGATGGGCCATAATCCCAGCAGCTAACGCATCACCAAGAACATTGATCATTGTACGGAAGCGATCACTGCGAATCAGACAGAGAAAATAAGTTATACATACACACGTTAGCCCAAACAGCCCATTAAAGAGCCACGAACAATCTCAGGTCGGTACTGAAATTGTAGCATGTTAAATGTAAACAGGACTCACAGGACCCAATCAATGGCCACAATCAGCGTGATATCAGCAGGGGGTAACCCCACGGAGGTCAGGACAATCACCATGGTAACCAGTCCAGCCTGAGGAATCCCAGCGGCCCCGATGCTGGCTGCTGTTGCCGTTATACTGATTAGGAAGGGCCAGGATGTTAGGGAGCAGACACACACACAGAGAGAGAGAGAGAGAGAGAGAGAGAGAGAGAGAGAGAG